>VCAZ01000069.1:898895-1033895 GCA_005784505.1 Bagarius yarrelli | reverse complement strand
TACTGCAGAGGCTGATTTGCGTATAAAATACAGCCAGATGTGACCAGTTAAAGTCATCTACATCCATCCGTCTCTCTCTCTCTCTCTGTTCATCTCCCTCTTTCTCTCTGCCTCTCTCTCTCTCTATCCCTCTCTCTCTCTCTTCTTCCTCTGTCTCTATCTTTATCGTTTACTGTCCCTCTCTTATCACTCTGTCTCCTCATCTGTTTCCATCTCTCTCTTGTTCTGTCTCTCTCTCCTTCTCTCTCTCTCTCTTTCTCCCACTCATCTCTGTCTCTTTCCCTTTCTCTTTCTCTCTGTCTCACTCCTTATCTCTCTTTTACCCTACACATACACAGTCTCTCTTCTTTTCCCTTTCCTTTTTCTCGTGCACACACATGCAGGGTGACACACTCTGTCTGTCTGTCTGCCTGTCTGTCTGCCTGTCTTTCCCACACATAAACACACACACACATCATCTCCCACAAACACTCATTCAATCCAACATACTTTCTCTTTCCCAGACACAAGCTTTCTCTCTTCCACACACACACACACACACACACATTCGCTACGTTTTCTTAGCTATCTAAATGAAGCAGACGTAACACACATTTGACAAAAGCCAATCAGAGAGCAGATGTCCGGACAGAGATATATAACACAGTACGCGTGCTTGTGGTTTCATGGATATAAGATTTAAAGTTGTTTGTGTGAAATCGAGTGTGTGTATTCCGCTTCTGTGTTCACACACACATACTCTCACACATACAGGTAGAAGGAAGTGTAAGCGTTTTAAGCAGTGCTTTCAGTGGAGGCCTCAAAACGTATTAGTGCAATGAGATTGTACAGAGGGTTAGTCTGGGTCAAACCAATTAGACTCACGTTATTATGAAGGGCAAAGCATGCTGGGAGTCTGAGTTTCTGCTTACAAGTCAAGTTTTCAAAGATGTGGACGTATTGATAGATTTGATTTATATCATCTACTTTGCCGTGGCCAGTAACCTGACCTAATGTAAGGTGTGTGTGTGTTTTTTGGGGGGGGTTTTTTCCTAGAAATGCAATTTTTATATCAACAATCAAACAGGATTCGTCTGCCAAGGGAGCGACTTGTTACTGTAAATTTAGCAGCTTGTACAATAAAGTCGATTGCCGTGAACCAGATGGTGAAGCTGAGCAGCTTTTCAGACGTCAGATTATTAGATGCCGACGTCGATCGTGAAAACGTTAAGCTTGGGATATCGGAGTCGGATATTTCGATGGAGGGATCTCTAGGTTTTCCATTTTTCCCCAAGCAGAAAAGGGAGTGGTCAGTTACTGGTGTATGTGTGTGTGAATATGTGAGTAAAGAGAGATAGAGAAAGTGAGTGAGAGAGAGAGAGAGAGAGAGAGAGAGAGAGAGAGAGGGGTATGGAGCTTCACTGTGGGGCCCGAGGCTCTATGAGCAGGAAGAACGGGTATTAGGAAAGTAAACCCGATTACAGACAGAATGTGAATTAGATTTGGTAACAGATGGCTGTTGGTGTTGAAAATTTAAAGGTGCTTTAGGGGTGGAGTGGCGGCGGAAAGGGGGCAGCTCAGTGCATCTTCACCCGAGCGGGCGAGAGGAGGGGAAATGATAGAAGGCTATAATTCACAACAATCCCGCCTTGACAGCCAATTTCAAGATTCTGATCTGGTTAAAGACACGGCTTTCCTCGCTTCACTCACCGAAAAACAACCACTGCTTCTCTCTCTCTCTCTCTCTCTCTCTCTCTCTCACTCTCTCTTTCTCCCTCTCACCATATTCCAGTGCATAAAATCCGCTTCAAACATCTGTTAAAAAAATTGTGTTTTAATCCACTATTTTTTTTTCCTCCCTTTCCGAGTATTATCGTTATGTGCCGTTTCATTTCATCAACACCGCGGCTCATCCTGTCTTACTTGTCCCCACGTCAAGGTGGAACCATTAAGGTGTTCTTCTTTTTTTTTTTTTTTCTAAAGAGTGCATTTAATACATATTCTGAAGTTTTATTTGCAGAGTCTTAAATCTGTGTAGGGGTAAAGATAGATTGACTGACAGACAGACAGAGAAAGAGAGAGAGAGAGAGATTTCTTTGTACAGATTGTACAAAGAAATCTTAAATCATGATTTTACATGTAAATACAATACAGTTTATTTTTTTCCGATTTAGGATGATGTCACTGTTCATATTTAGACATTTTTCCACACCGAACTCGGGCATGTCTCATTTCTTCAGGCTGAATAAACGTAGTTTTGACATTACGGCATTGATCATATGGAATAAGAGGTGGAAGAAGAGGTGTTGTTTTGCAGCTCATCATCGACAATGAAGTGAATTTCACTGTAATGTAATAACGATTGATTTCCCACTGCTGATAAAAACAGCACAGGGCATTTGATGCTGTGTGTGTGTTAGAAAAACTAAAGAATTGTAACCAAGCACTGAGATTCCTACCTTGATCAGGCGTCTCCAAACTTTGTTCTGTTCCTTTCTTTAAGGGGGTGGGGTGGGGGTGTGTAACAGAAAATGCCGCGAGACAGAGTGACTCCCAGTATTATTCTTATTGTTTTTCTGATGATTTTTAAGGTATTTATTTTGCCCCTCTAATGCTGGAGGATTAGTTTAATAAGTTGTTATAATCATATAGAAACGGAGGAGCATTTTTTTGCTGATTGGCGTGCAGTAGCACCTGATCATCATCATCTGAACGTTCTGTTGAATGAAGCAAGAACCATCCCAGACTGTTTCAGCAATGTTTTTGTAGAAACCAAATAATTAACCAATATGAAACGTTTTCTAAAGGTTGTTCATAGGTTTTTGTGTCAAAAGCATGAAATTTAAGATCAACTGTATGTTAGGAAAACAGAAGGGGAACATTCTATAAACCTACATTTAAAAACATTTACAGCATTTGGCAGACGCCGTTATTCAGAGTGATTTACATTTATACAACTGAGCAATTCAGCAGTTCAGGGCCTTGTTTAGGGGCCCAGCAGTGGTAACATAGTGTGAGTCCTGACCATTTTATCTCTTTGTAATCAGACAACCTTTATTTTGATAGAGGAACAAAGAGGCAAAAGGAGAGAGAGCGATAAAGAGAGAAAAAAAGAAAAAGAAAAAAAAAAGAGGAAGGGAGGCTGCACCTTAATGCAATGATTGCACGTTTTGGCTCTGCAGTTGTCAAAGCACTGAATCAGTCAAACAATCTAATGACACTCGTCCTTGCCAAGTGGCTTGTGTTTTCCAAAATTGTTTTCCTGTTGATTTCCGATGCCGCGTCTCACAGAGAGAAAGCAGGAGAGAGCTTCAGGGAGCAAAAGAAAAACAATTATCTCCTCTGTCCAAGTTTCCCCCTTTAGAGATTTAACCTTTAAGGAAAAAAAGACAGTAAATATTCGATTAAAGCGGGTAGCATGTTTTTTTTGTTCCGTTTGCCTCTAAGACCAGACGATTAGTATAAAACTTATAGCTTAGAATAAAAATGTAACATTTAAAAACATAAATTTAATCGGATTTTTAATGTAGGGTAATAAACTCCTAACAATAGCAAGCAGCTTTTATCCATTTTTAGAAAGTCATGTCTTCTCATACTTTTTTTTTTTTTTTTTTTTTTTTTTTTTAAATATAAAGCTCTCGTTCTTGATGATGATTATCTCCATTCATGTGCTTAAATGAAATCGTAGTGCTTTTCCCTGTAAAAAACTGCTTTTGTTAATGGCGTGCTGCGGAATTGAAGCCGGCGCCAGGCGTCGCTGAAAAACAGATAAAATCATTACCTCTCAAATGGTCTCTTTTCCGGGCAAAAAAAGGGCTTTCTTTTCTTCTAAAATATGAGCTTTAGAATTCCATTTCTCTTAGAGCTAATGTGAATTTTACTGCCTCTAATTTTAGATTCGAGTGCAGCCTAGAATAAAAATCTGTCATGTGACAATTGAATTTATAGAGAGATGTTGAATATTGCTGGGTCAGATTAATAGAGTCATAGAATTTCAAAGCGGAGAGAGAGAAAGAGAGAGAGAGGCAGACAGACAGAGAGAGAGAGAGAAACAGAGGCAGAGAGAGAGAGAGAAACAGAAAGAGACAGAGAGAGAAAGAGAGAGAGAGCAGAGAGAGAGAGATAAGAGCGGAGAAAACAGAGGGCAGAGAGAAAAGGAAAAAAAAGAGATAGAGAAAAGAGGGAAGAAGGGGGGGGAGGAGGAGAGAAGAGAGACAGAGAGGCGAAAAAAAGAGAGGGAGAGAGAAAAGAGAGAGAGGGAGAGCAAACAGAGAGAAGAGAGGGAAGAGAAACAGAGGCAGAAGAAACAGGAGAGAAAGAGGAGGAGGGAGAGAAAGAGGAAAAGAGAGAGAGAGAAGAAGAGAGAAGACAGAAAGAGGCAGAGAGAGAGAGAGAAACAGAAAGAGACAGAGAGAGAAAGAGAGAGAGAGAGAAAGAGACTTTGACTTTTGATGGTCGTTTATTTTAACCATGCATTTTCTATCACATGCACAGGAGATAAAAGACACATGCATTATTTCTTGTAGGAGAAACAGAAAGAGAGAAAGAGAGAGAAAGAAAGGCGAAGAGAGAGAGAGAGAGCAAGAGCAAGAGACAGACACAAAGAGATAACCGGAGAGAGAGAGAAAGAGAGAAACTGGCAGACATACAAAGAGAAAAAAGTTTGGGATCATAGACTTAAAGGAGTCAGACTGTGTTGTTCTTTTCATCTTGTTTTTTTAAGCTACCAAAAATCACACCGGAAAAAATGTTGACAGTGTAAATTTAGTGTGTTTTGCACTTTCATTTTCATTTTTGTTGCTAACAAGATTATAGACATCTGAAATCAAATCTAAAAATGGCTCAATGCACAGTTCATATTTCTAACCTGAAGCTCGGACATTTATATATATATTTTAGGGCCTCATGATACGATATATCACGATATAATTAATATAACAATACTTCAAAAAATAGCTACAAAATAAATAGAATATTAAATCAGAGTCGCTCGTATTTTTTCCCAAAATTCCACAAAGACCGTATGTGTCAGCAACAACTATAGGAGCGTAAAAAGCAGTCGATTGACACATTGAGGGCTTTAATTAAATGTTAGCGTAAAACGTAAATTAAATATATATCGATACTAAAGGTTAGAATATCGATAAAATATCAGGAAAAAAATTATTGCGATACTTACCTGTATCGATATTTTTACATAGTCCTAATCCAAAAGTATACAATATAGTTTGATCCGTCACACAGAGGAAGATATATATTTATGTAAAATATATATAAAAATCATATATGTGTATATATATATATGTTAGAAAAACAGAGCGTTGGGGCACATGGATTCAGTTTTATTCTTTTATTGGGAATCTTTATTTCATATATTTAATTTTGAGAGATTATCAATAAATAATTGATCAAATTTGAGATGAACAGAATCTTACAGCAAAATCTTACAGTTACACGCTGCAAAGTCTGTAATAAAAACTTTCTTAGCTAAACATCTGGAATGCAAAAACTAGCGCTAGCCTAATGTATGGAGAAGCAAAAATCATGTGCAATCTTCCAAACTGTGGCCTGTACCATGTAAATGTTTAAAAATGTATTTTTGTCATTTTTTTTAAACGTATAGTTGTAGTGGAAACGACATCGTATCTGGAAAAAAAAAAGAAAAATGTTTGCTGCATTTGTATACGGTTTGAAACACTGATTGCAATAATAGCTTAGTCTGCATTCTATTTTTCTGCAATAGTGAATTTTTGCCTGTCTGTGTTAGAGAGAGAGAGATTTTCTTTGTGGTTCATAACCTAAGTGAGGTGACTGATTGATTATCACATATATTTAGAAATGTGTTCCGTCCAGGCTGAAAAGATCAGATTTTTCCCCCTGAAGAACAGGAAATTGAGAACTAATCCTCGTAATGTGAAAGTAACCTAAGAGCAGTTTCCTAATCGACTGCTCTCCTGTGCTGCCCAGACCAGCTGATGCTTCGAGTCAGCAGCTTTCGCCGGCAGAGATGTTACATCAGGAAGCTTTAATAACACGCGGTGTCTCTATTCTGGAGCGTATCAGCTGTAGTTTGTCCTTTCAGGCGGCTGTGTTCTATTACATCCGCGGAACCTCTTGTTCAGTGGCCGGGGTATTCATTTACCTGCTTATTTCCATTCATTTGCATTAATTCTCAGAAAAACACATTGACGGTCAAATGAGACGAGCAACAAATGAGACATGTTTGGTGTTGTTTGTTTGTTTTATCCACTTTAATCTGATCTTGCGGTTGAACTTTTTTTTTTTCTGTGGATTCTACAATGGGTTTCTAAAATTTGAAAGCCTTCAGTGATTCAACAATTTTGTCTAAATTATGTAATTGTGTTTTTAGACTTCCCATTCCATTCCTCTCCCTCTGTTTCACTCTCCCTCTCTTTTTTTTTTTCTTTCAGTCTCTCACTCTCCTGCGACTTTATAGACCTGAGAAGAATCCATTTTTTACAAGCTGACTGGCTTTTTAAAACCCTCATTTAGAAGCGGGCTTCCTTAATTAAAAAGACCTTTGTGTGGTCCTGCAATCTTGCCTGGTTTATTTGTCCTCCTTTGCCTCCTGTGTTAAAACTCGTTGCTCCGCCTTATCCACGTAAACTCTCACTCTCTCTTTCCCTTTCTTTCCCACTGTCTGTCTGTGTGTGTGTGCGGGTGTGCGCGTAACACTTTCATCTTGGTGCTGTTGTGTCTGGCTAAAGCACTTGGTGTAAATAAACAGAACCCTTATGGTATGGTTATGGTTGTGTTTGTAGACATTTGGTGTGTGTTGTGTGTGTGATGCTACTCCATGTTCTTTGCAGCTAGTTTTCAATCTTAAACCACCGTTAAATTGTCCATCTGTGTTTTTCCTGCTCCCCAGTTAGCTGTGTGTGTGTGTGTTTTGGGTAGTCAGAGGGGGATTGCTAATCCACTTTTCCAAGCCTTACAGCTGACTTTAAGACAGAACAGATATATCTATTAATTACAGTCTTCATTAAGAAAGCTGTCTCCTGGGACCGGTTGCGTCTGGGTGCAAGTGGGGGAGGGGCACTGATGGAACCCCGGCTAAATGGCTTTGACAGTATTGAGCGGTGGTTATATGGAGAGGCTTTTATTTTTGCTAGCTTTCAAGGGGCTTTTCTTATATATATGATAAAGTTAGAAAGAGCGAGAGAAAGTGTATGTGAGAGAGAGAGAGAGAGAAAGAGAGAGAGTGCTAGAGATCGAGGTGCCACTCATGGCATGCTTGTAAGTTAGTCAATGTGTTTGTGCGTGTGTGTGTGAGAGAGGGAGAGAGAGACTTGCCATTAGAGAGGATGATGAAGCTGCAGTTGCCCTCCACACTGATCACATTCATGTAGAACAAGTTGATATTGACTGCAGGATGAGTGATGGAGGTCGGCTCCAGGCAGCGTCTCTCTTCATCTCCACACTGCTGCATGCTTTTTTTTTTTTTTTTTTAAACAGACCCAGATAATCTGTCATGCTGCATTTTGATCAACTCCCGACTCTTTATTTAATAGCAGCATCCTTTGCTTTTTATCATCATATCCTGTGTGGGAATTGTTCTTATTTTTGCACATGGTGTGGTTGTGCTTCGGTCTATTATTGTAGACTAAAATAATGAATCTGTGCTTTATTAGACATTAAAAAATTATTTTACATTTTTATTATGTCTGTTTCCTCTTTCAAAAGCTAAATATAGTAATATTTTTAAACCACTAAACCCTTTTTTTGTTTTTATATATATATGTGTGTGTGTGTGTGTGTGTGTGTGTGTGTGTGTGTGTGTGCCTTCACTGAAAGCCTTGGTGAGGCTCGTGGGAATTTGTCCTTTTTCCTTATTCCTTTCATTACCACCTTAGGAGAAAAATTAATTTTGGTCCCTGTAAACACAAGAACTACCGTAGAAAAAATGTTTTTTGTACATGTTTTTTAGAATCCAGCCTGTCTCTCCTGTGCCTTACTGTTTGGTTGGAATACATAATATAAATGTTTTACTTTCCTTCCGAAAGCTAAGTTTTATCTGCATTTTTTTTTTCGTTTTGTGTCTGAAACAGGCTGCTTTGCAGAATGTCCAGCAAGGACCATCACATTGAGTCTACCTGCCCCTCATACATCAAAACGGAACCCTCTAGCCCAGCCTCGCTAACCGACAGCGTCAACCACCACAGCCCCGGCGGCTCATCGGACGCCAGCGGCAGCTACAGCTCCGCCATGAACGGCCACCAGAACGGCTTAGACTCGCCCACGCTGTACGGCCCAGGAGGCACATTAGGCCCCAACGGCACCGGTACTAAGCGCTACGAAGACTGCTCCAGCACCATTGGCGAAGATTCGCAGATCAAGTGTGAATACATGCTCAATTCCATGCCCAAGCGCTTGTGCCTAGTGTGCGGCGACATCGCGTCAGGCTATCACTACGGCGTGGCCTCGTGCGAAGCCTGCAAGGCTTTCTTTAAGAGAACCATTCAAGGTTAGTTTGCATTCCCCTTTCTGTCTTTGTCTTTTTAGTTTGTGAGAATTGGTCTTGGCCTGAATTTATTTTAGGTCAAGGTTGCTTAGGAAAGTGGGGATTGGGAATTAGAAAATTCCTCAAGGTGATTAAGTAACATTAGTTCCATCAGAAGTTCCATCGAAGTGAGGTGAGACATTTTTTTAGACATTGCATAAAAGTCTTTAAACATAAACCCTAAAATGTGCCACACTTTTTTTAAGCGCTTTTAAAAGCAGGTTCAACTTATTGTGTTCAATATTTCTTGAGCATCAAAAGCATGGATCTGTCCCTCAGGTAAAAAACACAAGTGCCTGGGCATGGGAGCCAGATATTGTGCTCGACCCGAGTAAGAGTCCGACCCTCTGATGCTGGGAATTTGACATATTGGTATGTTTCATCCCATTAGCCAATGAAACTCTCAGTAAACTCTCCAGACCCACTTCATCCAGCTGGGTGTTTATTGACTTCCAGCCTGGCTGGTTTTTGGGAGGGGGGTTGTTTGTGTGTCTGTGTGTGTGTCGGTAGGAATGGGGAGGGTTGGGGTGTGCTAAGAAAAGCAAAAAAGATGGGTCTTGGTTTGGGGGTTGATGGGTGAAGATGGAGCAATGGCACGGCCTTTGTGACCACTCCGAGCCTCTGGCAGCTGGTGTGAAGGTGGCACCTCTCCAATGCCATCTGACAACCTGTATCTATCACTTCCCAATTGTGCAACTCAAAGCTGAGAGAGAGAAAGCATGCAAGCTCAGGTAGACGTCTTTTTTTACAGCCGTGCAGGAGACACTGGCATATGGTCACTCTAGGGCCACACTTTTGGATGCTGATAAACCCGATTGATGTTTTTGTCTCAGATTGTTGAGTGATGGGAGTGTGGTGTGTCCAGGACAGTATGATAACACAGCTGAAACCTCTCCACCCAGCATGAGTGATCGACAGTGGACATTGTGCTAATCGACTGCCACTAGCGAGTCCTGTTGCTATGTTTCACTGCCCCTTTGGCTCACACATTTGTAACTATGCTGATATCCGGCACTAATAACTCATTTTCTGTATGCCTGATCAACAAACGTGTAACAAATTCACTTTTTCCTTAAAATAACTGATGATATTTTTTTCATAAATGTAAACACGACCCATAAATCCCCTTCCCCACACACACACACACACACACACACACAGACATGCGGCCACAAACTTACACATGATGGGCCAAATCTGAAGATCCTAATGGGACCTGGTGATTACCTGACTAATGAGTATTGGACCCTAGTCAGACGGACATGCATACTTTAAACACTGTTTCCTGTTGAATTAGCAGTCTTAAGTGTTCGGGCCCCCTGCCTGCTAATGTGCTTTTTAATGAGGAAACATCAGTTCACAGAAGAAAAGTCAATACAAATCAGTGTTTACAAAGTCTAATTAACTCAGAAATATTTCATCAGTGAGAAGGTCTCGGGTGGGACATGTTAATTACGTGTGTGAGTATGTGTTAATGGAGGCTGTAATAGTGATAATATAATATTCATACATTATATGCTTTAATGCATAACAAGGATATTATTAGAAGACTTTTGAAATTAAATCAGAATTTTAGGTGGTATCTCTCAAACACTTGATGCTTGTAAAAGGTTGTTTTTAACCACTTGTGCAGTACATTAAACATTGGAAATTGACGAGTATGGATTTTAGCTGCGAATGAAGCGTCTGTCGATGTCTAATCCTTCTTATCAATCCCTATCGCACACCCTTTAATGAGGGATTTGGCCTTTGGAAACCAATCAGAGCTTCAGAAATGTTTTTGTTTAGCATAATAATTTTATAGAATGAATCTAAAGATACATTTCTTCACAATCCTGATCAGTTATCTGTTATATTCAAATACCTGTATTAGCCTAATAATAAACGTTAGAGCTGTTTCAATAATGCTTATACTTTTTTATGTCCCCTTCTAGGCAATATCGAGTACAGCTGTCCCGCCACCAACGAGTGTGAGATCACCAAGCGCAGACGGAAGTCCTGCCAAGCCTGCCGCTTCATGAAGTGTCTCACCGTCGGAATGATGCGAGAAGGTAAGAAAGAACGAGTAAAGGAAAAACAGAATAGCTGAAGGGAAGCTAACTATTACAGGCCTCAGAGAAAAGAAAACTGTGCTTGTGATAGAAAGGAAAACAGTGGAACAGGTCTAGGAGTCAAGGTTGAAAGTGAAGCACCTCGCAGCATCATGCCCTCCAGGCCCACCTTGTCAGCCAGACGGCAGCTTTGGCCTTGGCCCCCCTTCGGCCCACTAACAAGCATGCTTCTTATTTAGAGAGCCGGCCTCCGAGGCATGTTCTTTAGAGCTCTACTGAGCAGACAAGCAGTTATTTGGAGCTGGCTGCTCTCCTGTGGAAACATCGGCTGGGGCTTTCGCCGAAAAACACACACTCTGACATTGGGAGGTCTATCACCTATGTGCTAAAAAACTCTCGGCTGTTGCCTCGTGCTGCACACTCCATATATCAGTGTAGAAAAAAAAAGCTGAGCTGTTGCACTGTGCCACACCGGGCTGCTTGTTCTCCTTTGTCTTCTTTGTATCTCTTATGCAACTCGCTCCTAAAGACTGCCTTCATATGTGGGCTGAGGGGAGACGAGAAGAAGTGTGAGTGGAAGGTTATGCTTGTGTCACTCACAAAACAGGACCTCTTTAGGTGTGTAAAGGTGCTGACAAGCTTCTTCATCCTATCGTGAGGCCACAGGCATGCAAAAAGAGTGTGTGCGAGTTTGGAAACATCTACTCTGTGTATGTCATGATCAGGTGGACTGCAACTTATGCAAAGAGACACAGACACACATACAGGGCCTGCAGCCAGCTTTCCTCACATAGACCTTAGCAGTCAGCTTGCATTATACCAAAACAACACAGTAGGGGAATAACAGCAGGCGCGCACACACACACAAACACGAACACACCTCATAGGTACATTCAGGAGCATGTGGGCATCTGTGTGCACATGTGTGTATCGCTCCACACATTTGTCTCTGTACACATCGTTTGAATGGTGGTTGGAAACGCATGCCGCTTTGTCAATGTTATATGTGGCGAATGTTTCTTTTTCACAACCCCACACACATGCACACCCTAAACAAATCTCCTTTAGAGCTACTGTTGCCCTGCACAGGCCGATTTGCCTATGCGACTGCTGCTGGTGACAGGTAGGTAATTGATACGTAGGGGCCCGTTTTCAGAAGGCTCTGAAGGATGTTGCTGCATGTTTGATATGGCACCTTCCCCCATGAGCACACAGACAAATAGCAGCCTTTTGTTCTCGCTCCTAGCCACCTATACACACATACATCAAAATGGCACACTATGGCATGGCCATTTGTTGTAAAGTGCTTGAATTTAATACTAAGGTTTCCCTTACATATGAATAAAGGGTCATTTGTGAAATTGATTCATCAGTTTAGCAGAAAAAAAATGTTTGTACAATCAAACTGCACAAAAGCATGTAACGTTTTTGCTTTTGGCTTACAGCGAAAAACCGAAGCACTTTTGCTTTGAGGTTAGCTTGTGTGTAGCGTTTAGCTCAGTCTTGTCATCTCAGCTGCATGGAGGTTTGTCAGAAGTCGCTAATTATGGGTGGCTACCTGTGGTGAGTCGACGTGTCCGGGGATGTAGAGTTTTAGGAATATGTGGGAAGCTTGCCGTAAGGGGAAGGGGAGTCTGAAATTAGCCCTGTCACCCCCCCCTAGGGGAAAGATGTAGTGAATGGTATGGGAAGAATCAGTGATCCAGATCAAACAGGATCTTTGACACAGTTGTGATGAAATCCCTATTCTTAACAGATCTAATCCTGCACTGGTCACCGAGCCTTGGCTTGAGAAAAAAGCAAGAAAACCCACTCATACATATGCAGAATAAGAACTCGCTTCAGTGTCCACACACTCGAGGCAAGTTCCAGAGCTCTCACAAGCATTTACACACCTCTACACTTACTTCCAGCTTTGAGGAAATTGCTGCCTGACTACCTCTCAGTCTGACCCTGGGGGCTAGCCACCTGCTGTGCAGCTACCTCCAGCCATCCAGCTGTAAAATTACATCCACAGGCACATCGAGAGGGTGAGACATGCCTGAGAGCCTCAAGAAGAACTGTCGCTTGCCTTCTGTATGCTAATGCTAAACCAGGTTGCTAATGAGCAAGCCAAGGTAAACAGCTCTATGTAAGGAAGTTTTATGGAGGTGTAGCTAATAAGCTAGAAATAACTTACTTGTTCGTACAGGCATCAGCACTAACACATATATAATAAAAGGATCATTTGTGATTGCGCGCAAGCCTGGTGCACTCCCCAGGGGTTTCCAGCTGAGCGGCTGCCTTTCCCTATAGAATAGGTGTGCGTAAAAGGCCATACTTACCGTGTGATGCATTCTTCATGTCCACACCCACAAACGGATGTGTCACCAAAGTTTCTCTTTTGTAACCACTCGCGTCATCACCTGCAACTGCCACTGCACCGAGCTACTTAAACGCGTCTTTTTCATACATGCTACCACCACCAGTACCGCCACTGTTACCTTCACATATACCGGGTATTTCTCAACAGCATAATTCATTTATCACTTCCTCGTTGAGAAAGCTACTACATTCCTCATAATGTAAAACCGAAATTACCTCCCTCGTCTCTCTAGCTTCTCCCTCTCTCTCTCTCTCTCGGTCTCTCTGTTGCATGCAAACGCACTTCCATTCCCAGTAGGGACAGAACAAGAGAATGAGTCTCAGCCCAGCAGTGATGGGATGCACCTTCTCGAATATGTAACACCTAATTCCTGAAGAAGGCAATTAGAGACTTATCCAATTATTTGACAGTGTTGTAGCAAGCCCGGCCCTAATGAATGCGTTGGTTTGGGAGTCTGACAGCACTGGTTCTGTCTGCTACACCTGCTCTCTGGGGAGACAGGCTGTCGAGGAAGCAAAGCGGCCAGACCTGGAGTTATATATGAATGCGTTTTTCTTCCAAAGGTAGCATCGTTCCACAGCATTTAATCAGACACATTTATATTATTGTGTCAGCTGTCTATCTAAAACGCATTAAAGTACTTTTATTTATTATCTCCTGTCCATCATTGACATTTTCGACCAGCTAGTCATTATGCAAGCCACTTGTTGACACATCATGGGTCATGGTTTCTTTTCAGGCAGTTGTCCTACTTTGGATTTATTGCTTATTGCACAGCACCCAGTCTGGTTTATTTCAAACGGCTGTTACAGCAGATAGGGTAGGCCTAGGACATTTTTCTCCAGCATGTTCTCACTATTATCCTTCCACTATCCAAAAAGAGGGATTGGCTGTGCTATATTGCTCTTATGTATGGTGTAATAGGCGTTTTTTTTGGGTTGCCCTGTGATAGACTGAAGTCCTCTTTCCCCCCTTCCAAACATGGTTTCCACGGTTTACATCATAACAGGGTTTCCAGAATTATCATTGAAGAATCGTTTGTTAAAGCTTGTTAACAATTTTATTCCTGATGTAGCTCAACCTTCATACTTCATTCTTTGGTAGGGGTCTTCAGTCAAATAAGGTGGTGGATACCTGGAATATAGAAAGCATATGCCATTTTGAAGCGTGTGATTCTCGGATTTTTACATACCTTTGGTGGCCATATCTTAGGCATCAAATGTTCTCTTAGAATGAGAGGTTCTTTGGCTAAATTTGTTTTCTAGTTCTACATGGTGCTTTAAATTTGAAATGAAGAAAATTGTGTCATTTAACAAAACTATATATTATGTGGGTTATGTTAGGTTATCGTTCCCATAAAAACATTTCTCTAAGGTTCGCTTTAAAGTATATTTGATGTGATCATGCGACCATGTCCATAGACTGTGTTTTGAGTTCTGTGTTTTTTGTGTTGTTAATAATGACATAACTAGAGTGGTGTAATGGTCCAGTGGTAGAGGTGTCACCAAGCATATCTGAGGGTCAGGGTTTTATTACCTCAGAGGAAACAAACAAAATTTTTATCCAATCAACAAATTGATATAGTTTTCTATATAATACCCTGTAGGTTTCTTAAACCTGCCTGACTTGGCATTCTCAACACATCGAGAGAACTTTGTTACAAAAATAGGACAGCTCAGTCTAATGGGTCAGAATAAAGATTGTGATAGATTTTTTTTCCACATCAACTTTTATCACTTTACATCTCTCTGTGGTACAAAGCGCTTAGCTCTAATAGTGATGACTTAGAGCTGTCACACTTAAGTCATCCCATGTGTCTTTCGGAAGGAGAGGTCTGCATAAGGGAGGGGAGCAGAAAGGACAGGGATAGGCCTTGCCTCATCTGGAGTCCCACAGAGTACAACTGTCTCACCTTCAGCCTCGTCTACATCCGTTTCATGTTCCCACAACATCTAATCTCCAGCTGTCTTCTCTTGCTCTCTTTCTTTCGTTCTTTTTCTCATGCTCATACACCCTGTCCCTTCCAACCACTAGCTTTCTCTCGCTTTCTCCTGCTTTTCTCGCCCACTGACGGAGGGCATAAATCATTGTGCTGTCAGCAAAGCAAAGCTCGCTAGATTATGCAATGCTGCTATTCAATTCATTTACAGCCTGAATAAAGGACCGGTGTGAGACCACCATCCACACAGCACACTTCCCCACCTCTGCTTCCCCAAAATAGAGAGCGTCTGTCTTAAAGAGAGCTCTCTGGGGAGTGATATCATTATGTAGTCATTCTATCTCTTTTTCTCGCTCTCTCTGTCTCTCTAGTTTGTCCTACTTTATTCCTGCATTCCAGCTCCTCTGGCTTGTTGTTTAGTTGTATTTTTTCCATACAGTTTTTTACTTGTTTATATTCCACATTTTACTACAATTTAAACGCCTAGCATCTTGAAATCTTCCCAAGAGATAACAGTTTGTTTGAACTTATACGAGTCTACATCACATTACATTACATTACATTTACAGCAGACGCCCTTTTCCAGAGTGGCTTACATTTATCTCTTTTATATAATTGAGCAATTGGGGGTTAAGGACCTTGGTCAGGGGCCCAACAGTGGGAACTTGGTGATGCTGGGAATCGAACTCTGATCTTTCAATTAGCAGTCCTTAACCACCACGCTACCACTTCGCACCCACAAATGCAACTTAATGATCAGATAGACCAACAGCAATGTTCATTATGCATGCAAGTTAGCTTGATTTTAGCTTTATCCCTTCATCTGATATAGGGATGTTTAAAAAAATGGAAATATGGCCACCTGAACATATAACTCGCTCTGATGTCTTTTTTGCTATTTTACAGCATGCTTAATTAATAAACTATTAACTCACCGCTTAAAGGGATTTTAATGAAAGGTTAGCATTTTCTCTACAGCTTCTCATCCTTGTAGTCAGTTCAACAGATCTCTTCACTTCACTTTTAAACCTGTTCCTATTCTAATATTTTTTGCTCTGGTTCTGGTTTACCCCACCAACCAGATCTTTCCTATAATAGGAGGAGAATAAAGGAGACACATGTTTTCCTCTAGGACACATTCAACTGCCTTGCTCTTTGATTTTCTTGTAACAGGGCTGATAGGACCTTTCTTTATACAAACATCTACAGTAATTTAAGGTATTTCCTCTTATATACAATTGTGTAACTAAAACGTGAACACCCCTTGTGCATCGTCCAACCTTCTAGAAGCTCTAAGCACTTGCAGCCTCTAGTACTAGCCTGGCCTCCTGTCTGTCATTACAATGCAACGGTGCATCCACAAGACCACTGTACAAGATGTGCCCTGTGTCCCCTACCTCATACTTTGAACAAACCAGGTTTAACCTGCCTAGATTTGCCTAAGCTAGTCACCTTCTTCGGCTTTGTTTTGGTCATTTGCGAGCCATTTTCTTACTGGGCTCCACTTGGGCGTAAAGGTACCAGCCAGAAAAGGCTCTTCTGCATGTCCAGTTCTGCACTGCTGCCTACAGACGCAGACTCTTTGCATATTGGTGGCCCACGCTGGGTCCCACAGACTGCACTTTTCCAGCTGGATGGTCTGATTTGGTTGCAAGGGGGGCACAGTGGTACTTTTGGCATTGGGCAGCCTGTGTAAACAGCTGGCGCCCGAAGCCTTGTCCCTATTCCTCTGCATCCAGATCATCTTTGACGACCACTACATGACCCGATTGCAGCCTTCTGCTGAATGGTGCAGCCCAAAAAGTGCTTGCCTTCTGTTCGACTTATCTTCTCGCAAAGCATCACGCAGACAATATATACACGCATAAATAAACTAAACACACACACATACACACACAATCTCTTTACGCACACGATAGCATCACACACCTCATCAATCTTTGTGTGGACCAGAGTGACTGAGGAAAAGATGGCAGATGTGAAAGGCATAGGAGGAAGTTGGAGTGGCAAGCTGCTCTAGCGGAGGCCCTGGAGGGTGCAGGGCTGTGCGGGCTAAATTTGGCTCAGTGTGGACCTGCTGGTTTTGAGAGGCTAGATAATAGCAATCTGGGAATGGCAGGGGTTGGCAGGCAAACAGGCAGCGCAGAGGCACAGCATTCCTGCAGTTAAGGCATTACGCATACGGGATCTAGACTTAGATATTAACCAATATGTGCTTATAACAAAACAATTCGTCATTATCATCAACAACACGTTGCATTATTCGCTACAATATCCGTTTCTTTCCCCATCCCAAAGCAAACACCAGCATCACAACAGTTGTGTAATTTGTCGTTAAATAGGTCATGGGCATTAAACAAAGCATTATAAATGCATTTTTTCCTCAGACTTGCTTCTCCTTAACACAGATCATTGGGCACCTGCTAATTTCTCATCCAAAAATAGTATCGTAACGACGTGTTAAATTGGTTACAGGGCATTCATCTATCAGCTAAAAGGCCCACTGATAATACAGCTTCCAGCACAGGATATCCATTTTCTCATGTTCCACTTTTACTGTAAACACATAACTCCTGGTGTTATAGAAATACGAGTATTTCGATGATCTATATATGTTGCTGTTGTTGTAAAAAGTACTCCAGCATAGTTAAAGCAGACAGGGAGTTTTACACAGCACATGAAACAGCTCATTGTAAACATGTGACCAATTGGACCATGACCTACATTATCAAAGCATACACACACACAGACACACACACACACAGGCACCTGCAGTCCCCAGGCTGACTGACAGCTGAAGGGAGTGATTTCAGTTGGTCATACCCTCATTTGTTTGACACTGCCACCTGACACACACTTACTCCCACACACATTTAAGAACTAAAAAAGTTGAACCCAGCAGCAGTTATGCAAAGCCTCTTATCTTATTATTATTTCACAGTTTGACCTCCCTGATGTGACAGAATTGCCGGACTGTTATAAATGAATAATAACACACGTGTGTAAAGACTTTTCCCTTCCTGAAAATAATACCTATTTAAACAAAACAGGTTTTATTGGCATTCATATTAATCATAGTCTTAATTATTATTATTATTATTATTATTATAATTGAAGATATTTCTTGCAGCCCAGGAGCCTAAACAAAAAAAGCATAAGTCATAACAAAAGTGTAATTGTAATAAGGCAGGAAGCGATGTAATAGTGTAAAAGGTTGAGCAAACACACAGGGCGCAGAACCATAGTAATTACTGGCTTCTCACACACAGCCGGGCCTGTAGGAGCCTGCAGGTGTACTGCTCATAACCCCATCAGCCTTCGACCTGCTTCATATTAACCAGAGTGGCCCACCCCCTGGCACCATCTCCCCTCATCTCAACCCACTCATTCTGTCGCTCCCTCCCTCCCTCCCGCCGCCGTCTCGCTTTCCCTCCAATCGGATTGCCCTCCATTAGCTAGACAGCCAGCGTCACAGTCACCTAACTGCCTGCTAGCACTGTACCTGCTGTGCCAAGACCTACGCTATTAGCGATCTCTTCACTTCTGATAGACTATTACCTGCCACAAAAAGCCCAGTCACTGCTGGCTGCTGAACATTTTTACATTTTTCAGAACTTTTTTTTTTAACTTTGCTACACGGGACAAACTCCAACATAAAAAAACATGAAGGTTATAAGCTTTACCAAACAGAATAATTTGTATCTTGTATTTATGACATGTAGGAATGCACTCCCCTGACCCTAAGACAACATTCTTCGCCATATAACACAACCACTTAGAGTGAGTAGTCATGTGCCTCCTTCTGGTATCACTCAGTTGGGGAAGTGTTGGCATTTTAGGAAGTGTGTGTATGTGTGTGTGTGTGTCGGAGGGGTTGCATAAAAAATCGTAGGCATTAGGTAGCTCAACCTTAACTTGATGGAAATATTAATGCAGCTAAGTAATAAGTGTAAACTATCATTTTGGGAAACATATTTTGTTACTCAAACTTGGATCTGGTATATGATTTTCTCGATTACCTATAAACTTTAAAATAAATAATCGCATGAACAGGTGCGGGAGGTGGTAGCACTATGATTTATCTGGTTTTAGAGGCAATTTCTAAAGTATTAAATTAAAACTAAAAGCAACAAAATCATTTAAAAGTTTTTAGTAATATTTAACAATAATTCATTATATCTTAAATTTGTTTTTTTTTGGTCCCACTAAGATAAAAAAAAGCATGAACAACAATAACCACTTTCTTGTTCCTGTAAGTTGTCAAGATGTTCCATGTGTGTGTGATTATGGAGACAGTGATGGAGTTGTAAAGCTATAAACAACATTAGCTTTATGAAAATTAGGCCACACTAGCTGATTATCACTAATGTTAATTACATTAATGGGCTCAACTACATCAGACCTTTTGTGTGAATTCAGATTAGTGTTGCTGCCACCGATACATACTCTACACACTCTATACACACTCACTAATTTTCTGTATCAAGCATTTAGCTGAAGAAAGACGGTAGAGGCTGAAAGAGAAGCGACGTTGATCAGCCCTGGATCGCATTGTGCTTTGACAGATTGTAGGCTCACTTCACAGGGGCAGCACCATCTCATTTGTCCCTGTTTGATGGGAAGTGTGTCCAGAAGAGGGACATGCTCTCCATCTCCCCTGTAATCAAATGGCCAGGGGAGGCGCGGCACAGCCTCGCACAGTGCGGCGCAGCACAGAAAACACTTTACTGATCTGCTCTCCGCCAGGCCAACGTCAAGTCCAATCACAGCTCAGAGCACTTCCCGCTGAGGCCACGCTGCGGCACACACCTTTTAACACGGAACTGCCTTGTATAGTTGAAGTCACGCCTCAGACTTGTATCCTGTCTCTACACAGACTTCTGACTAGACTATAGAGACACACTGCATAACAATGTGATGTCTAAAAAATACATAAATAAGTAGTTATTACATTTGTTTATGTATATAGAAAATCATATAGGTCATGTAAAATAAAATTATTATAAGAATTATTAATTTATCCTGTATACCCGCTTATTCCCTAATTCGGGGACACAGGATCTGCTGGAGTCTATCCCAGCCGTCTCTGAAAGGGTGAAAGGCAGAAGGGGTACACCCTGGACAGGTCGCCAGTTCATCTCACAGGGCATATTGTTATATATTATATTATATTATATTATATATATATAAACTTTTTCTATGCTTCCATGTCTCTCTTATATAGAGCAATGTCCTTTAGACTTTTGGTAGTATTGTTTAATATCGTCCATATTGCCAATCAGTCACTTCCACACCCTGATAAGAGAGCAGTTGTATTATTGAGTCGACAATTGGGAGTCTCTGTGGGTTCAAAGATAACACCTGCTTAAGACATGGAGGAAGTGAAGAGCCATCCACGGGCGTCTCATATAACTGCCTCAATTACCATAAAAGCAGCGCTGTACACCAAGCACAGCCTCGGAGTGTGTGTGTGTGTGTGTGTGTGTGTATGTCGGGGGTGGGGAGGGGATGTTGTGGCCAGGCGAAGCTTGTAAGATAGTGCCATGTTTCCAATTATGAATCCTAACATTTCAATCATTCACTTGTCATTCCATCACGGCTCAGCGGCGCCCTTAAAATTTCAGTGCCCTGCTCTGATTGGGCTCCGGAATGAAGAATGGGCTTTCATAAAAAGGGCCCACCATGCCTCAAGGTCTCATAATGGCAGAGCTGAGACAAGTCAGGGACAGTGTGTGTGTGTGTGTGCTGTGTTTACTGTGTGTGCACCACTGCCTAGACAGCGAGAAGTCCTGAAAATGTTGTGTGCTTCATCCGATTATAGTCTTTGTTTATGTCATCCCGCAAACAAAAGCCTAGGCCGCTCGATTTCTCTTCAGAGTCGATACCTCGGTGTCCGGCACACACAATCCGGGCTGCTTGAAATGGAGGAAATCCAATGGTGATCCTATCAAACGGCATCCAGATATTGGCTCTCAGCAATGTTCCGCCACCCCTAAATGATCGCCGTTCATCACTTTGTCTATTAAGTCGCTTGGGCATTTGACAGCTTGCCATCGACACCCGTAGAGGGTAGAGGAAGCGACCAACCGGCTGCTGGAGTGTGTGTGCCAACAGTTTGCACCAAATTTGTCAACATCAGTCGCTGCACAATCACCGTATGAGCTCAGAAACATAACACTGGAATGTATTTTTGTCGTTTATGTTTTTCAGTTAAAAAAAAAATATGTGCAGTTGGTTTTTATATCCTTCAAAAAGTTAGAGGTCGCTGGCAGACCTTGACATATTAATGAAGAGGTCTCTCTCTCTCTCTTTCTCTCTCTCTCTTTTCTCTCCTTTTTTCTCTCTCTCTCTCTTTCTGGGGGTGTGATCATGCTCTTCTTCCTGTTTTTTTGTTATTGTTATTGTCCTGCTGTATTGTTGCACCTCTACCAAGACTCTATGTGTGGGCTGGACACACTTCCAGATCCTCCCCCCTTCCTGGTTAGCTATTAATATATGAAAGCTCATTTGTTAACTAGAACGGTCGCCTTTCTCAACATGGACCCTCCCCTTTTTCCACTTTTTCTTTTTCTGTAAGCTTTGAAAGTATAATTTTCACTTTTTAATTTGCTTCATTTAGATTAAAATCATTAATCAGGACAGAAAGTGAGTTCATTCTCTGGGAAATAAATGAGCTCGTACAAATGACTCTTTATTAAGGTGTGTGTGTGTTAGGGGAGTTTCAGGAGGGTTGGGATGGGATGGAAGAGGATTCAGGTAATAAGGATGACTGTGCAAGCTTTTGTAAAAGAGGGAGGAAGAAAATGATAGTACAAGATAAACGGTGTACTGAGAGGGTTGTGTTGGGAGGATAGTGAGGAGCTCAGAACAAGATGGCAGTACTTTTCCCATTTCCACATACTGTACATGCAGTACTGCGGTTAGCAATTTTGGGCACTATATAGGTATATGAGGTTGGGTCACCTACCACACCTATTTTGCACAGTTACTTCTAATAGAACAGATTCTTGTTTCTCCTAAAGAGCATAGCCCCTTAGAATAGTCCTAACTCAACCCCACCACCCCTATGCACATGACCACACACACATCCACGATTGGCCGGTGTCACTGTCAATGACAAGCCGTCTCTCCCACCCAATTTTGTTCCGTTGACTCTAAATCATACACGGCTGTTGCAACTTGGAAATGCCGACTATAAAGGTAGTAGTCTACAGACCAACTAACAACGATCTGTCAATGATATGATTTTTAATTATCTAGAAAGTTCCATCTTTTACTTACTTTTAATCCTAGGGAACATTTAGCCTCTGCCAGAAGACTCAGACCACAGAATGAGGGACAAACCAGATGAGGTGCCAACCAATCACACACATTTACAGAAAATAGAGTCGATTTCAAGATTAGTCCACAGCTCATGTCTTTCGACTGAGGGAGGAAACTGGAAAACCCAGTGAAAACAATTAAAGCACCGGTTTAAGAAAAATGCTACGGATGACACTGTTAAATCACTTCATAAGGAAGTTTAGGACCTGCGATTCGACCTTCCGAACTTTCAAACTCGCGGTGAGATCGGCGTGTCGTATAAATTTGTAGAAAATTCCTGTATGATTGTGACATGGCGTTTGATGGGCCTAAACACCCACCCCTTACACACACACACACACACACGCAGACACACACACACCTGACTTATTAGACAATATGGTCACGTCTGTTTACTCACCGGTGGTCAGCAGATTTTCTCCAGATGCAAATCTTTATCAAGGGCTAAGCCAGGCACAAGAGAAAATCTTTCGCTGTGCAATCAGCTGCAGTGTGTGTGTGTGTGTATGTGTGTGTATGTGTGTGTGTGTGTGTGTGTATGTGTGAACTTAAAGAGTCTTAAAAACACTGTGGAAATTTGTAATCAGAATTTCAGAACGCATAAAAACAAAGCAAAGAGTCAAATGCTGTCAATATTGATTGCTCGGCATGTGTTTGTGTAGCTGTGGTTCGAGTAAGCAGTGGAGAAAATAACCACAGAAAAGTATTTTAGATGAATAAAATTATCTGCATGAACTGGCGCGTCCTTGTTTCGTCGCTAACTGCGCTGCATGTGTGTAAGACTGGAAATAAATTTCTGGTAGTATTAGGAGGGCGATTGAGACGACAGCGTCTCATCGCTGTCTTTGATTTTCTCTCTTTGTGCAAATTTAATAACCTAGCAGACTCAGGGGATCTGGCGACCCCAGTCCAGTTGCTTTGGCCGTATTTATTTGTTTCTGGCCCATTTGCATGAGAGGTGGAAGCTCTGGTGGTTTTCCTCCGCTGCTCCACTCTTCCTGTAAAAGATAAAAAAGGGGGGGTGATCCCCGGCACGGCACCGAGCCTCTGCTCTCACCGCATGCTTTGTTTTTTTCTCGGCTGGAATTGCACAGTTTGGGCCTAATAAAAGCCTGCGCGGTGAGCCGCACGTTGGCACAATCGGGAGGCTTGTGAATGCTTCTGTGTAAAAAAGAAAAAAAGGGGGGAAAAAAACCAACAAAACAATTTGGTTCCCTTCTAAGAGGTGTCAAAACATGCTGAGGGAAAATCCGCTGCCGAAAAAAGGCTGGCTCGTCACATCCTTACTGCGATCCTCAAACGGTCCTAATGATTTCTCAGGTGGAATATTAATGGATTATTAGCATCAATCCTATCAATCAACTTTCCAGGTTTTTCTGCAATCAACGGTGAGAAAATTAGTCACCTATAAAGTCATCTAGTGTTCACCTGGGGGTCTACGAGATGAGGAGAAAATCTAGACTTCACCTGGGGGTCTACGAGATGAGGAGAAAATGGAATAAGAAAGGGAAAACTTCCTCATTCTGTTTTCTCCTCATCTCCCGGACCCCCAGGTGAAGTCGGCAGCGTCTTACAATAGAATGTCTTCCTGCTCTGTTTCCTTTTTATAGTGAAGCAGTAATCTAGCAGGCTTAACTCTGGGCTCGACTAAAATCCTTTCCAAGGCTATGGGTTTGTCTTTGAAGGTGTGTGTGTGTGTGTGTGTGTGTGTGTATGCATGTGTGTGGGTGGGTGTATGTAGGACACGTTTGCTTTGATTTCACACAGCACCTAGCTACAACTCTGCTCAGATGGATGGATAAGTATACACGGATAGAATAATGGAAAGACAGATGTGGTAAAGTTGAGGCTATTTATGTAGCCGATGCTATTTTAAGGCAGGCAGTTATGGAAGGCATGTATACAACACACACACACACACACACACACACACACAGTTTTCATTCTGTCTGACCTGACTATGTGTTTCAGCCCCACATTTTAATGTAGGAAACCTACCTCTATTCGTGCCACTTTTCTTGACAGGTTTTTTTTTACCTATTTATAAAATGACTCAAATAATAATAATGTGGGGGGAAAATTCCTGAATTACATGATTCAGGAATTATTTTTATTAACTGTATAAATAATTTTCATTTCATTCGTCATTTCATATGTAAAAATGGAAAATGGAAAGATTTAAACTAAGAGCTTTCAACCACAAATTTATTATTTTAATTTTATAATTATATTGAAAGTAAAAAATATTTTAAAGGGTTATCTGACTAATTTAAAATTATTTTTAATTTTTTTTCTGTTTTGTTAACTAATTCTATAAATATTTCTGCACAATTTTAGTTAATTAGAAATCAGCGTTAAAAACCAAAAGATGTCAATCAATATATATATATATATATAAAACTTTAATAGACTTTTCTAATCTTTACAGCTGTAAATATCATCTGGCAATTTAGAATTTTAAACTTATTATTTTGAGTAAGAAGAATTTTTGGTTTAGATACTTTTTGTCATTTCTAAACATTAAGAAACAAATGAGTTATATATAAACTGCGTTAGTAACCAAACACCAACCAAAGAACACCCACCCTGTCCCCTACAGAGCCATAAAAAACATCTACACAGAGAAAAAAAAAAAAGGGAAGGCTATTTTATAAAATACATTAAGAAAATGACAGTTTAACACACATAAATTTCAATAAAATTTAAAAAATATATATTAACATAAGTCGGAACAAACATAATTCAAGTATTAACACAGTCAACTGTCATTAAACACTCGAGCATGTTCACAGTATTTAGTGTTACTTAACAGTCAACTATTCTGATCTAAAAAAAGTTATTTTTGTTCAATTAAGTTTATTTAATTTACATTTAGATTTACGGCATTTGGCAGACGTTCTTATCCAGAGCGACTTACATTTATCTCATTTATACAACTGAGCTATTAAGGGGTTAAGGGCCTTGCTCAGGGGCCCAGCAGTGGTGGCTTGGTGGAGCAGGAAATCGATCCAACAATCTTCAGTTGGGTAGTCCAACACCTTACCCATTAGCCACCACTTCCCTCCCTTCCCAGACGTTTATGTTAAGATGTGGAAGGTAGAAAAAGACCAAAAATACAAATGATGTCAAAAAAATGTCTATAATTTGAAATATAGACTTTTACACACACATCATCTTTATGTTGGTGTGATTCATGTAAAGCTTTGTGGCTGCAGCTTGCTCTCGCTAATAACCTAATCAAGCTACTGCCCTGCAAAATACTGTCTTATTTTATTGTTACTCATAAATATCCATTACCTTCTAATTTAGCAGCTAGCAACTCATTTACTCTATCGCCTTGGGCCTACACGCTATTTCCAAGATGCTTTCTAGACCACTACAGATACAGCTATAGCAGATATGGCTATATTTAAAACCGGCTATTGAAATACTGCCAAAGGCAACTTGTATTTAATCCATAGTGCAGCCTTTCGAATCTTTTAGCTGGTAATAAAATATTTTTCAATATATTTGGTGCCCTGTAATTGCTGTAGGACCAGTTTTATTGAGGGTGGAGGGTTGGGGGGGTATCTTTATTTCCCAGAAAGACACTGATTGGTTTGGTTACAGTAACTGGAGTAACTGAAGAAGATAGCTGCCTTTCAATAGAAGAAAAGATTTATGCTATTGATTCATTACAGGCATGTCTACTTAAGAATAAATTATAGATCCCCAATGCACGGGAACTTCTCCTTAAAATGATATCTCTGTCATCTTTTTCCTCATGGCCACCGACTACCTGCCGTCTCTGGCCACTTCTGATAAATTAACGCCTTTTTTTTTTTTCTCCATGACTTGATTGCTTTGCAAACACTTCCCTGTAAAAACAGTTGCAGACAGCTCACGGGATTCCACGCCACCTATGAAATTCAAAACAAGCCTCGTAAGACGTTTATGATCATCTGTGAGGCTCTTGTTAAACGGAGTATAAGGTGGATCGTTTAAAACTAGGCAAAAACGCATTTGTGCCGCTAAACAAAACACGCGTCTGTGAGCGTGATTAAAATAAAGGAAACAAGGCTTGTAAAATTATCTGGAATTACGCTGGTGGGTTAAAAGTGAAGACACTGGCTGTGGTGGACGTCTGTGGAAAAGTGGAAAGTGATGAAATATATAAACATACTGGGCGTTAATTAGTAGGAAGAACTTCCTATAAAGTCTAAATATTTTTCTCCGTGCCCTTCGAAGATACACAGAAGATTACTGGAAAGTAAAATTAGTCTGAACTTATGTTCAGTATCTCACACGGTTTATGGTCCTGTCCTTTCTGAAATAGTGGCAGCTTTAACAGCATGTAAGCTATGAAGCAATGCTGTTTGTCAATGCCGCTTTACACCAGCTTAAAGATACACAGTCAGACAAGCCGACGGCAGCCTTTGGTGTCCACAAGCATCCATGTAACCCAATCTAGCAATGGTGGGAACACGTGTGCACCAGGGCGCCTGCTTGCTTTATAGTCAGCGAGCGATAACAGACCAGTCACAGGACATGTGCATTGCGTTGTTATAGGAATCGAATATTCCTGTACAGTCAGGTTTGCCTTTCCTAACTTTCAGCTGTTGGGCCCGGAATTTGAGGCTACAGAGAAATGAAAGCCATTGAATAAGCCCTTCGGTCTGGGGATGGAGACGCATCCACTCTGAGAAATATAACATAATATAATCAGTCAGTTTCTACTAAGCGAATCGAATAACTGCAGAGACGTGACGAAGCAGGAAATACAGCCGCCTTCTTCTCCTTCTTCTTCTTCTTCACGCACTGTACTTCCTAATTCCACCGTGAAGCAGTGCACCAAACCCGTGTGTCGTGTCCTGTTTGAGTTGACGAAGGGCTGGCGTTTCTAGCCAAACCCTCTACGCAATACCGCTCATATGATCTGGCTGGCTGTGTAGTTTGACCCGTCACAGTGAGGTGTTTTATACAAAATGTGGCTTTCCTCGACATTTACTCTCGAGGCGACGAGGTGTTGCAGTAAACTCGGACTGGATCGTCGGTAATCCGACCAGGCTAATAAAAGCCCTATAAATCTGGGCGGCATTAGCCAGGCAGCAGATGAGGGGCTTGCAGGAGGGGAGGGGGAGATAAGATAAAGCACGTGGCTGCAGGTGATGCTGTTATGAGTGAAAAGAAGCCGACACTAGCAAAATATAAACACAGTAAACTTTTTACACTCTCCCAGTGTGACAAAGACACAAGAATGTGTATCAAGAATCTGTCATCCTCTGGACATTTTCGGTAAATGACACAGCCTTGACAAGGGCAGAGATAATTACCGTTCATTATGGTATGTCCCAAAGCAGGGTAGCTGTTTTCCAAGCACAACAAAGCACTAAATATTCACTGACCTTTATTCAGTGCGGAAAATATATCCATTTTTTTTTTCTTTCTAAAAAAATATTCCATCAATTGGTGTATTTAATAATAATTAAGTTTATCTGGTTTACTCAGTTTTAAGCCCACAGCACTTCATTTACATAAGGGGGCGGAGTCATCCCATCAAGAGTGTACATTATTTACATTTACGTTATTTGGCAGATGCCCTTATCCGGAGCGACTTACATGTATCTCTTTTATATACAGCTGAGTAATTGGGGGTTAAGGGCCATGCACAGGGGCCCAACAGTGGCAACTTGGTGGTGCTGGGAATCAAACCCTGATCTTCCAAGTAGCACCCCAACACCTTAACCACTGCGCTACCACTTCCCAGTATATCATACCTACAAAATTTGTGTATGTTATATCATACTTATCTTCTCATCAACCTTCTCAAGGTTCACCTTTAAGGGCTTTTATTTCCATCAACCCTCTAGGGAGCTTTGCATAATTAAATTAAGCGGCTTTTGTATGTCAATTAATTAAAAGCAGGAGATGAGGACAGGTCTTTAAGCAAGGGAGAGGAATGAAAATAAGTGGAATCCGAGCGTTTTTCGCACCTCAGTAAATTACCGACCCTTCATGTTGAAGATGTGGGACAATGTATTGACAGTTACTTAGACTGATGAGAAGAAAACTATAAGGAGTAAAGAGTGTGGCAAAGGAGGCTGACTCTGGAGACATGTTGCTGCATTTTCAATCAGACCTCCGGAGACAGGGATAGTGGACCAACAGGGAAAAACCCACTGGGTTCCATCTGTGATACCAAAGTTTAAAAAAAATTCGGAATATTTATTTATTAACCACATGAGTAATATTTTTGTATCTAAATGACGCTTTAATGGTTAGTTCGATTACGTGCATTGACGTTGACATTTGCTTGCTATTATTATTTCAAATAAAATCCATCCATCTTCAATACCTAATGCTCACATGTGCCTTCTTGCGGTCTCACACATACACATATGTACCCCACACACACACACACACACACACACACACACACACACACACACGCACGCACTATCTGACATGGTGACAATCACGCGAGTGGCGGGAGATGGGCAGGTGTGTGTCCGGACGTCACATGGAGAGAGCGGTCGTGGCCCTATCTGTCAGCAGCTGGCCATCTCCTGTCCACGGCTCTGAAATGGCCACTGACAGCTGCTGCTCAGTTGGGTTTAACCCAACGCGTGCTCTTAGTTGCCCTCAATTCTTTTAAAGTGACAGTGCAGCACTAACCAATGTTCTGTTTAAACAATATGTCATTCAGCATGTTACCCTCCAGCTCTTCTTACCTGATTTAATATATAACTGATAGAAGACTGAGATATACTGTCATGTTATTACCTCTTGTGTGTGTGCGTTTTTAGGTGTGCGGCTGGACAGAGTGCGTGGAGGCAGACAGAAATACAAACGCCGGATAGACGCAGAGAACAGTCCATATCTGAACCCACAGCTGGCTCTGCCACCCAAAAAGCCATGTAAGCCTTCATCTTATTTGCATCTAAACAATACTGGTCGAAATGGACGAATCAATTAGTAAATAATAATAATATTTTTTGTGCAATGCCATTTTTTTGTACATAACAGGAACTGCAGGAGGGACAAAAATAGGTTAGGACATCAATAAATAAATAAATAAATGTGTTTTTTATATATATATATAGAATGATATACCATTATATAGCATTTCTTTTCCTAAAACCAGCAGACAAGACAGTGTTTGTGTATATATACTGTAAATATCTATAGTATAGTGTGTGTGTGTGTGTGAGAGAGAGAGAGAGAGAGCGAGAGAGAGAGAGAGAGAGAGAGAGCGAAGCCTAATCCGGATTAAATCCAATCTGGCAAAGACATCAAACCCGAAACACCGGCTCTTCCTCAACTGCTCAGCAAACACACAGCAGTGCAGCGCTTAACAGATTTGGCCCTAAAGCCTTTTTACTTAATGCGAGCATATTCCTCCGAAACACACACGCGCTTTTATGCGCGATAGCGGCAGAAATAATTACAATTATTCCAGCCGCAGAAATCATATTGGAAACACAGGGGCAATGGAATAACCTTCCGTCTAATCCTGTTGATCCCTCGTTCTCCCATGGTTAGCTTTATTTTCATCTCTCCAAACACAGACTTACTTTCACAGTCTGGCTGTTTGTTCTACTATATTATATATTACTTAATTTTGTTTCTATTAAAAAAAAAAAAAAAAAAAAAAAAAAAAAAAAATCCTGTATCTAGAATTAGAACGATTCCTAATGGAATTTATTGTTCATCTTTGATTGTATAGGTTTACAGTGGAGTGATTATATTCTCTCAGACGTTCTATTGGTATATATAGGTGCATGTTGTGTGTCAGGTGTTGTTGCCTCAGGCCCTCCTCCCCTCTATAAATGGATGGGTTGAAGAGAGATGTGGGGGGGGGGGGGGGTATTTGAGCATGGCCACAGCCTTCCTGATCGATTATTTGCACATAACAAAGGCATGGGGCTTTGGAAATTGGGTTGCATTGATTCTAATTAGGGAAACATTAAATAAGATTTACCTAGAGATAGCCCATCTCTCTCTCTCTCTCTCTCTCTCTCTCTCTCTCTCTTTCTTTCTCTCTTTTTCTCCACGCCGATTGATTCACCACTCCCCCCCTCTTCCATTCCTTTTTTTTTTTCATCCTTATCTCTCTTTTATTCTCTTGAAATAAAGAGAAGGGGTTTCATTTAGTGATATGTCGTGTCCGTGTTTCGAATTTAACCCATCAGCCATTTCTGCTCTATTAGATATAATATAATAATAATAATAACATCGTTTGAATTTCTTTATTATATCGCATTGATATCGATGATAAAGCCGTACCAATAATAGTATGACTGATTTTTTTTAGTTCTTTAATACTTTATTAATTAATCCAACCCCTTTAAGAGTTTATTTAGACATGTCAGCACCGGCGTCAAATAAAAAAAAAAGGGTGTAGTGGTAGTAGTTAAGGTGTTGAACTGCTAATTGGAAGATCAGGGTTTGATTCCCAGCACCACCGAATGTGTCATCCAGCACGTCTGGGCCCCTGAGCAAAGCCCCTAACCCCCAATTGCTCCGGTGTATAAATGTAAGTCGCATTGAATAAGGACGTCTGCCAAATGCTGTAAATGTAAATTGGTGGTGGTGGTGGGGGGGGGGGGTTTAATTTAGTGCTGCCAGAGCGAATGAGACCGAGCGTTTATTCAGAAAAGAAAACTAGCCGCAGTTTTAACGACTGGATCGGTCCGATCTCCAGGAAGAATAGGCTTGTCGATAGTTCCTCTTGAGCTGCTGAACTGCTTGCTGATGAACAATGGCATTTCTTTGTGATCGTGCTCGTATAATCCGATTCTTTCTGTTCTTGTGTTTTCTTCTCGGTGTTCAAATACAGTTCCCTTTGGCTGCCTTGCAGATAATAAGATCGTGTCACATTTGCTGGTGGCCGAACCGGAGAAGATCTACGCCATGCCGGACCCGACTGTTCCTGACAGCGACATCAAGGCTTTGACTACGCTGTGTGACCTGGCAGACCGAGAACTGGTGGTCAATATCGGCTGGGCCAAGCACATCCCAGGTAGGACCACCAAGGCACACACACACACACGTACACGTACACAAAACTACTGTTAAATATTCTAAGGTTCTACGCAAGCTTCTGTGGTGGAAGATGATTATTTTACTATAACAGCTCCGTTTCTACAGTACGCAAACTTCCACAAATAAAGTGATCGCTTTCTGCTGTCACTTATCTTACAGCTGCTCTTTCTGTCTGTCTGTCTCTTTTGTCTGTCTCTCTGTCTTTTAGTCAGAATATTACATGTCTGTCGCTCTGTCTGTTTTTTTTCCTAGTCTCTGTCTGTTTTCCTGTGTCTTCTATCTGTTTCTGTCTTTCGCTGTCTCTCTCGTACAATCTGTCTGTCTCCCTCTTTTTTCTGTCTGTTTCTCTGCCAGTATCTCTCTCTCTCTCTCTCTCTCTCTCTCTCTTTCTTTCAAAACTGTTATAGGAAAAATAGTAGAATCAGACCTGATTTTTACTGTTTCACTGTATTTATTCTCACATGTTAAGATGACGTCCCGACACACTGACGCAGTCCAGCTATGACTGACTAGCTCAGCACTCATCTGTCTCATACTCTTTCGGTCTGTCTCTTTTTGTCAATTTCTGTCTGTCTGTCTCTTTTGTCTTTTTATGTCTGTCACTTTATCTCGCTCTCTCTCCGTCACTCTATGTCTCCCTTTGTCTCTGTCTATCTCTGTCACTCTTTCTTTGTGTCTCACTTTCCCGCCTCTCTCTTTCTTTTACTCTGTCTCCCTTTGTCTCTTTCTCTTTGTCCGTCACTGTCTGTTTCTTTTACTGTCTATGTCTATCTCTCATTCTATCTGTCACTTTCTGTTGCTCTCTCTTTCTCCTGTTCTCTGTCTATCTTTCTAAATGTTTCTTTTTCTGTCTGTCTCTCTGTCTGTCTATTTCTTTCTGTCTGCCTCAATCTAACTCTTTTTGTCTATCTCTCATTTTATCGTTTCATTTCTATTTCTGTTTCTGTTTCTCTCTCTCTCTCTCTCTCTCTTCCTCTCTCCCTGTGTCTCCTGGTGTCTCCCTCTCTTTGGCTGTCTTTCTGTCGGTTAATTTTTCGTCTGTCTCTGTCTGTCTGCCTCTTTCTCTCTCTCTCTCTCTCTGCCTCTTTCTCTCTCTCTCTCTCTCTGTCTCTCCCTCATCTCTCTCTCTCTCTTCTCTCTCTCACTCTCCTCTCTCTCAGTCTCTCTCTCGTTCTCTCTCTTTCTCTCTCTCTCTCTCTCTCTCTCTCTCTTTCTAAAGACACAGAGGAAATACGATCAATTAGTTAAGTTTTATTTTAATTCCCTCACACACAAAGCCGTGAGCTCTGCAGCAGTCACCGCAGTCTATCTCTCCTGCCTGTCTGCCTGCTCACCTCAGCTTCAGACCTGCTGAAAGGACAACATTACCCATGAGCAGTAATGACTCTAGTGACCATGATTAAGACAAGTGGCCCTCCTGATCCAACTCCCCCACACCCACCTCCACCCCACCCCAACTCCATCTTTATTGCCCATCTCGAGCAGGCAGAATGAAGAGTTTTTACTGATCTCTTTAACAAAGGCAGTCTTTTTGCATTTAATCTCCGGCTTTTACGTGCTGCTTAGAGATGAAAGGTTCTCCACAGAAAGATCGGGGGATGCAATGTTGAGTTATTTATTTGCGTGAATTTTCGTTCACCTTCGTCAACGGTTCCATAGGAAGTCAGTCAGGGTGAGAACAGAGTTCGGTGTCCTTGGCTCAGTGCCAGATTGCTCCAAGCTTGCCCTGCAGACCAGATCGGATTCCATCCGGGAGCTAAAAGATGTGCAGCTAAAATGCTGCAGCTAACACAGAAAGGCTTGTTTCCCCTTCATCACCTCCTGGGTCTCAGCTTTTTTTCTGATGTGGCACAAAGATTTTTTAAAGCAGGCTGTTGGATTTGTAATTATACCCAAAGTGCAAAAGATGCTGGTGTGTGTATAGACATTGTAATAGTATAAATCACTAACATTTACTAAACAACAATAAAAAAGCCGCTAGAAAGAATAATACAAGCTAGCAGGCTCTACATACTGCTCTGATTAGCAACTTAGCAAGAACACAGAAGAATTCCATATTCAAGCATTTCTGTGTTTGAGGATCTTTGTGCTTTTAGTATATTTACGGTATTTGGCAGACGTCCCTATTCAGAGCGACTTACGTTTATTTACATTATACAACTTAACAATTAGGGGTTAAGGGCCTTGCTCAGGGGCCCAGCAGTGGTAACTTAGTGGTGCTGGGAATCAAACCCACAATCTTCCAGTTAGCACTCCAACATTTTAACGCTTAAGCTACCATCTTTCTTGCCTGTTTTTGCCCTCTCCTGATCTCAGCTGTTATTAATGTTCATTGCCAAACTTTGTGTTTAGGTGTTTTTTTTTCATTCTCATACCCCCTGGTGGTCAGAGGTTTTAGCAAGTAAGCAGTGGCCATCTTTATATCACTAATAGCACGAAACTATCCTAAAATAATTCAAGTTGTTTGTGTAGAGAACATAAAGAGAGATAGTTGTGTGATAAGAAAGAGAGAGAGAGCGAGAGAGAGACTGTGCCTCCACATCAGTTTGTCTATCTCATACACATACATTTATTTGTTGTGTTAACTAAAAGCACAGATGGCATGTGTGTTTGCACCAGTCTGTGTGTATGTGTGTATGTGCACACGCTCCAGACTGGGAGCGATTGCTCAGCAGAAGAGAGATGACTGTATGACAGGAAGTCAGTAAGCAATTCCAGTTGTGCTCGAGTCCACCGTCTCCCGCTGCTCTCATCTCCAGACTCACGCCTTCCTACGGCGTCCAAAGGAAAAGGAATCAGATACAAAGATCTGCTGGCCATGACCCTTTTTTTGTGGATTTTCTTTCACACACAGCGGTACATACACACACACACTCATAAAATAATAAACCTATCAGCTGAATGGAATTGTAACCCCATGCTCTGGTGCACTCCGTTTCTCTTTCTCTTAAACATCTCTCACTTTTTTTTCATTCTTTTTCCTGGTTTCTTAGCGTGTGTGTTTGTGCTCTCGTGGTTGTCCTGTTGTCAGCTCAAACCCTAGCCTCCTTTTCTCCTTCTCCTATGCTACAGTAATTTTTTTTAATCAGATTGATGAAGGTCCTCGTTTCTCCCCGAGAGAGCCGCGAAGCAATTTAGCGCTCATGATACAGCGGCTGTGTTGCTAACCGTCGTAACCAACTGTCAGGGCCTCGCGTGGGAGCTAATTTGAAGTCATTAGGTGTGTGCAGCGTGCGGGCAACAATTTGTTACGGTGGTTAGGAGCGCGTCTGACATTTCTGAGCGCCTTCGTTTAAGATCTGTCCTAGACTAGGAGCGGGCCAAATTGTAAACTAATTTAAACATCACTCAGCATTACAGGGACTGCTGTGCCGCTAGGCCTGCTGGATAATGAAGCAGTCTGTGTTCGGCACAGGCCAGTTAAAGACGCCTTGACTCCAGCTACTTCACACTCTCGCGTCCCTTTGCTGTTCTCGGAATGCTTTTGTTACTCTCTCACTTAATCGCTCTCTCTCCTTTCCTTTTATAGGTTTGTAGACAATTTGGGGATATATGATAATTTTGGGCAATCAAAACATTTCTGACATTGGGCAGACACCCTTATCCAGAAAGACTAGGGCCTTGCTTAGGGCCCAGCAGTGGTAAGTTAGTGGTTTTGTGAATCTAACCATGATCTTCCAATTAGCAGTCCAACACCTTAACCACTGCGCCACCACTCATCGTATTTGGTGATAAGAATTAAACCCGGCAGCCACGGGTACTGCTAGCAATTTTGGGCGCTATAAAAATGTGACGTTCTACACTGTTGCTACTAAAAAAAACAGATCTCTGGGTGCCCCTCAAATTGTGTGGCCCCTTAGAATCGTCCTACGTTCCTCCACCACCCCCTCTCCTGCTAGCATTAGTCCAACACCTGAACCACTCTATCCTACTACACACACAAATTTACATTACATTTCTGGTATTTGGCAGACACCCTTATCCAGAGCGACTTACATTTATCTTATCTATACAACTAAGCAATTGGGGGTTTAGGGCCTCTCTCTCAGGGGCCCAGCAGTGGTGGCTTGGTGGAGCTGGGAATCGAACCCACAATCTTTGGATTGGTAGTTCAACATCTTAACCACGAGCCACCACTTTCCCCACAGATGTCATCATAGTCATGGTGCAGACAAAAAAAGGCAGCAGACCGAAATGGCAGGAAAGGCAGTTCAGTGAATGGTTTAAATAAAGGTTCCGGCGGTTGGAAAGCCCCCCATTGAAGACCCTTTTTTATCTGTAAATATAACAGAATAGAATTTGGAGAATAGAGAACTGTCATGTAATTGTGACAGGCCTTATCGGAGCACGGGAGCGCACAATAGCGGCCCAGTCGCACTTCACTTCACTTGAGGAACGGACAGAGCGCCGTGTAGCAGCACCTTTTTAGCGTGACAGCCCTCCCACTATTAGAGCGCCTTTATGGCAGCTGAAATTACTCGGTCTTCTCGGGCCCTATCTCAGAGACTTTTTTTTTTCTTTAGTTCCTTTTCAATTCTGGCCGGCGGGCGGATAAGCGTGTGCTAACACAATGTGATTGAGGTGTAAAATGGAAGCCTGTCGTCTCTAATCTCTTTTATGTAGATACTGAGGTACGGCCACAGTCCACTTAATTCCCTTTTTCTCTCTCTCTCTCTCTCTCTCTCTCTCGCTTTCTCACTGGAATTTGTAATTGCTTCACGTGAGAGAGACTCCAAGGCAGGAGAGTCCTGCTCGAATACTGCAGCTAGCTTTCACAGGCTGTAATAAAGACGATTTGGTATCCTACCCCGACCGCATGGTTGTGCCGAGGGATTAAAATGTTCTCGCTAAAGTTCTGTTATGAATTTAAAAAAAAAGAAAGAAAGAAAGAAAAAATGTATCGAGGTGCCGGATAAGCGCCGTCTTGCCTCCCGATTGAGGCATCAGTATTGGCTGTTCTGTGTACAGGCTCCAGCTCTGGGCTTTAAAACACACAGGAGGAATTAAAGGAAAGTGCCAGAGGATGTTTGCTTCATCATATCTAGGTGCTGTTGGGTGTCATAGACCTGCATAGAATGTCTTAATCAGGGTGAAGGAATGACGGAAAGTCACCAGCGTCCCAGCAACTGGAGAATGTTCCAGAAAAAAAAGCACAGTTAATGATGTCATACCATCTACACTTGACTTAAATCACGGACTCAAACTCTCATACATCTCTGTCTTTCATATCTATCAATCTGTATGTGTCTTTCTGCACAGCTGTCTCTCTCTTACTCTGGCTAACTCTGTCTCTGCACTGTCTTTCTGTCTCTTGCACCGTTTGTCCATTTTCTCTGTCCAAATCTCATTTTTTTTAACCTTTCTCTTACTCTGTCTCTCTCTAAATTTCTGCTTGTTTCTTTCTTTTTCTTGCACTGTTTTTTTTTCCTCTGTCATTTTTTTCTCCCTCTCAATCTGTCTGTCTCTCGTTGTTGTTTTTCTGTTTGTTTCTTTGTCTTTTTCTCTGTTTGTCCAGCTTGCTTTCTCTGCCTGTATCTCTGTTCTTTTGTTTTTTTTCCTTGTCTTTGTTTGTCTCATTTGTTTCTCTTTCTGTATCTCTTATTTATCTTTCTCTCACTCTGTCTGGCTCTCCCTGTCTTTCTTGGTTTCTCACTCTCTTTGTATTTCTGTTTGTATCGCTGCCTCGTTCTTTCTCTTTCTTCGTTTGTATTTATTTTTCCTCTCTTTTTTTAATTTCGTTTTTTTTTTCGTTTCGCTCTGTCTGTCTCATTGAATTTTGTCTCATTTGTTTCTCTTTCTTTGTCCCCCATATATATTTCTCTCAATCTGTCTGTCTCTTTCTGTCTAATTTATTCTCTTTCCTGGTTTGTCCACCTTTCTCCCTCTGTCTGTATCTTTTGTTTCTCTTTCTCTCTCGTTCTGTAGTTATTTCTGTTTGTATCGCTGTCTCATTCTTTCTCTGTCTATCTCCTTTAGCTTTCTTTCTCTGTCTCTTGCTGTCTATATCGCTGTTTGGAGAATGTTCTGGATTGTTCCAGAGAAATAAATGATGTTTAATGGTGGTACATGCACTTTTTGACTTTAATTACTGACTCGAAACTCCTCCCACCTCCCATTAAATCTTTTCTGTCCCGACATCCAGCCGTTGTTTGTGTCACCAATAAAGGGGAGTGACCCATTTTTTCGCCTCTCTAATTCATACATCTGCGTACTCTGGTGCTCCTCCCCTCGACTACAGGAGAAACACTAACCCCGGTCCCCCTTCAGCCATCTCGTCTCTTCAGCCAATCTCTAAATGGGGGCCTGTCTGTCACCACCCCCAGCCTGACACTCGGCAAATATTGATTAATAGATGCCCTAAGCTCCTTTTAGCAAATCAGATTTTCACTTTTAGCCGAGTTTCTCTCGCCGTCCGTTCACTAAAGTGAGAGGCACTAAATTAAGTGTGACAAAAAAAAGCAATGATGTGTGTGTGTGTGTGTTAGAGAAATAATCTTTGAAAGCCACATCAGTAACATTTCCGTGTGTGTGTGTTTCACGCTGTAGACGTGATAGGAGTGATGTAAGTTCTTCTTAACCGTGCGTTGTTCATCATCATTGTCGGGTGATGGCATCAATCTCTAGATTGCTCGTTTTGTGGACGCCGAGCCGTAAATCGTTAAGGAAATTAGAGGCTTGGTCTTGCTTCATGCTTACCGCCATGTTTAGAAGCTTTCCGTGACTTCCAGCCCGCTGATGGAGAGAGGACACCTTTATCCCCAATCACTAAAGAATATTTATGAGTCTTTTTATCTTTAATACAGACTGTGTTCATTATTTAACCCAGAAGCGCATCCATTACGCATTTCTCATTTAATGTCCGCCATTGCTGCCAACATGAGGCGCTTGACCTTCCTGAAACTGTGGGGTTTTCTCACAGACTCCATTTATTGATGAAAAAAATTCCCACTGATTCATTTTAAGTGTTTTGTTTTATCTGTCAGTCTCTGTTTGTATCCTTCTGTCTCGCGCTCTCTCTCTCTCTCTCTCTGTCTGTCTCACTGTCTTACTCTTGCTGTCTGTGTCCCTCTCGCTCTCTCTTTCTCTCTCTCACTGTCTTACTCCTTTTGATGCCGTCTGTCTTTTTCTCACTCACTCTCTATCTTTCTCTCTCTCTTTTTCTGTCTCTCTCTCCCTGTCACACACTCTTTCTGTCTTCAGTATGTATTCGTCTATCTCTCTCTGTCTGTGACTTATTGTTGTCTCTCTCCTGTCTTTGTGTATCACTCTGCTTTTTTTTACATCACTGCTGGGCCCCTGAGAAAGGCCCTTAACCCCCAATTGCTCAGTTGTATAATAGTGAATAAATCGGGAATAAGTCACTCTGGATAAGGCCAAATGCTGCAAATGTAAATGACATTGCTGTTCAATAAAAATGCGGAATCTGGCTTGGTTCCCCATTAACAACTCTATTTCCTAAAGGAAAACTCTTTCAAACATATATATATATATATATATATATATATATATATATATATATATATATATATATATATATATATATATATATACGATATTTATTTATTTATTTATTTAAAATAAAACTCTCTTTTAGTTTACCTCCAGTCTTTGTAACGTTATACTACAGTATTGACTATTGACCTGCAGGAAAATGCCGTAAATACTGTAATATACTACACCATAACACTATCCTGAAGTATACTATGGTATTTTTTTATGTGGGGAAAGTCTGAAACAACGAAGCAGAAGCTGAACATTTATTTCTGAGACTGTAATACATCTCGACTCGCGTCACGGCTGAACAGTCTCGCAAACGTATCTAGAACAAACGATTAGTGAGAAAAAAATCGGATTTGATGATCGGATCATCAGGTTTCTTATTTTAAAGGAGAATACTCATGACTTTTGTAGCAACAGACAATAAAACATAGCACAATGAATTCGTAGATCGTCAACACACACACACACACACACACACCTTCTCGCCTTCATAGAGAACAGAAGTGACAGAAGTCCTGCCTTCATTGGGGGAGAGCATTTGTTTGTTGTCACATCACTGCTCTCGGGCTGTGCTTGTGTATGTGTGTGTGTGTGTGTGTGTGTGTGTTCCTGCAAGTCTCCCTTTATAAAGGACACATTATTTTATGTAAAGTTTACAGTTCAGCTGCTGAAACACCGTCCCACACCCTTACAGTCGGTGCTGATCTAACAGAAAGCGCAGAATCTTTTCACCTTATCCATGGCCCCCAAAATGCCGCAGCGCTCCCGCATCAGCGACTCGGTGAAACAGGGGCGGTCCTTTGTGATTGGTAGTTGAAAAAACAAGGCATTATTGCTCGTATTTTCCCTCTTATTAGTTTGATTACATTTGCAAATCAAATCAATCCATCAGGCGCTTTGTGGGAGAAAAAAAAAAAGGAGGCCGCATCATGGCACAATCTGCGAGGTCCTCCGAGTAATCTCCATCTAATAAGATGCAAATGTGTCACGTCAGTAAGTAACCAATAAATCACGGCCTCGTTGCTGCCAATCATTAACTATCCGGACCAGCAGTCAATTTTTTGGTATTTTTCAATTTGCGATATGCTGCTGGAATATAAAGATAGATGGATGTAATTACGCAAAACCAAACTCTATTTCAACTCATCCTCATTCTCAAACACACACACACACACACACACACCTCTTTTCTCCGTCTTCGTCTTTCACTTCCTGCTGCCCGGCTCCCATCTCACCCAGCAAATTTACTGGAAGGTAGAACAGGCTTGTCATCACATGACATTATTTTTCTGGAGGTTCATGCAAAGTTCACGCCAACGGACCCTGAAACACCCCCCCCCCAACCCCACCCTACCCACCCCAAAATAACAGTTCAGACGGAGGGATCCTCTCCATCAGACACTAAGCAGGCAGGAAAATGGGATTGGATTCGAGCTGTCGGGTCGCTGTGAGGAATTACAGCCCTGTGTGTGTGTGTGTGTGTGTGTGAGGCAGAGGTGGGTTAAACAGGCCTTTCCTGACACGGTAAGTCACAGAAAGGATGAGATAATGGAGATGTAAGTTATTATGGATGTGGTCGGGGCTCTGGAGCGAATGGGACCGACTGTATTGCTTATAGATACAATGATTGGACATCTTTTACTGTGAGACATTCGCCACACTGCATCCTGTAGCACTAGTCATAATAATATTAAAAATAATAATCATTTTTAGTCAACGTTCCAGTTCATCCCAAAGATGTTCAGTGATGTTAAGGTCAGGGTTTTATGCAGAACGCTCAAATTTTTCAGAACCCAGCATTCCTTTAATAGAACTCAGGGGCACATGTGTAAGGTTTGGGTCACAGATGGTGCTTTCCCACCAGGGCCATTGGCTTTAACCTGGCCATCGTTTCTTGATTCGGAACCGATGAAGTCAGCGGGCAGAGAGTCACCTTAGCAAGCACCATTTTTAAAACACCAGACAAAGTTAGCATAAGCGTTTGCGAGGAAAAGAGCAAGACGTCTGTTCAACAGTGGCCGACAGAAGAGGTCAATGCTCCTCTCGGTGTCTGGTCAAGTGTATGGAATAAACATTCATAGATACATAATCATCATCTACAGAACACATTAGCTTAAATCTATCTATCTATCTATCTATCTATCTATCTATCTATCTATCTATCTATCTATCTATCTATCTATCTATCTATCTATCTATCTATCTATCTATATATCTACCTGTCTATCTGTGTATCTATCTATCTTCTATCTATCTACCTGTGTCTACCGTACCGTACTCCCCTATCTGTCTATCTATCTATCTTTGTCTCTATCTCTTCATTGCTCTTTTTCTTTCTCTCTCTAACCTCTCTCCCTCCTTCTCTCTCTCTCTCTGTCTCTCTATCTCTTTTCTTTCTCTCGTTCTCTCTCTCTGCCTCTCTCCATCTCTCTCTCTTTGTCTGTCTCTCTCAATCTGTCTGCCTATCCCTCCCTCTCTCTCTATCTATCCATTTATCTCTTTCTTTTTCTCTCTCTCTCCCTTTTTTCGCTTCTTCTGTTAGACTTTGAGATGAGAACGAGAAAAACTGTTTCCTCCATCATATTTCCGTCTCCTCTATTTCCTGCTGCGTCTTTTCGTCGTATCAGCTTTCATGCGGATTTTGTTTTTCTACAGATTTTTCCTGATGACGTTAACTTTTTTTTTTTTTTTTTCTCTCCTTTACCATGCAAAAAAAAAAAAGAAGATTCGTAAAAAGTTTGTGAAAAAGAAAATAGCATAGAGAGCATACAGATACACACACACACACACACACACACACACAGAGAGCGAGTCACACATGACTACAGCTCCTACCCCCTCACAGACCTGTGTTAGCGTCCGTGCTGTTGGATTTATAGTTTATCTTTATCTGTCGCTTCATCTGTGGGTAGCTATTACAGCAGGCCTGGCCTGGCTTATTGTTTGGGCCCTGATGGATCTGCGCGTAGTCCATCACGCGTGAGCGTACGCCTGGAAAGCCATCGGGCCCGCCTGATGATGAAATACGAGCTATCAGCCTCGGTAATGGCTGTAAAATTTCATAATTACATGGCCTTTATTGCATTGCATAATGACCCTGAAGCAGTATGAAACAATTAATTAAGATTTTCAGCCGTGCCTTTCGCAGAAATTAAAAGGTGCTCGTCGCCGTGGAATGGGGAGTCGCGTCTCATCTCCGAAACATTAAGAGCATGGTCTCTAAACGCAGGCTTCTACTTCAACGGCAGCCTATTAAAAGGCCCAGTGCTCACGCTGGAGTGTTTGTTGTTTACAGGTGTGTGTGTGTGTGTGTGCATCTGTGTGAGAGACGGACAGAAAAAGAGGGAAAGAGATACAGAGAGAGAGAGAAAGGGGGAAAGAGAGAGAAAAAGATAAAGAGAGAGGGAGAGAGATCAAGTGTGAGAGAGAAAGATAAAGTGAGCAAGAGAGCGAAAGAAAGAGAGGAAGAGATAAAGGGGAGAGAGAAAGAAAGATAAAGAGAGAGAGAGAGAGAGAGACAGAGAGAGAGATAATACGAGAGAGAGGAAGGTGAAGTGTAAGAGAGAGGCAGAGATAAAGAGAGAGAGAGAGAAAGTGTGAGTGAGAGAAAGAGAGAGAGAGAAATAAAGTGTGAGAGGGAAAGAGAGGAAGAGATAAAGGGGGGAGAAAAAAGATAAAGGGAGAGAGAGAAATATAAAAAGAGAGAGCAAGATAAAGTGTGTGAGAGAGAGAGAGAGAGATAAAGTGGACGAGGAAAGAGATAGAGATGATGGAAAGAGAAAAAAATAAAGCAGGAGAGTATGTCTGTGTGGAGAGAGAGAGGGAGTGTGTGAAGGGGAGAGACCGACTCTGTGTGTGTGTGTGTGTGTGTGTATGTGTGTGTGTATTTAAATCTTTGAGACCCAAATAACCAAAGAACAACACAAGATCATTTGATTGATTCCCGCCAGTAAAACATATTAGTTTTATATTGTATTGCTTTGTTCTATTGTTGTTATTTTTTATTATTATTTTTGTTTGTTTGCTTTGGATTTGTCTTTTTTTAATTTATTATTCTATAAGTTCACTTACTGCAGCTGAAGGAATGAACAGATCTTTTGTGTTAAACGTTGTTGTTGTTGTTGTTGTTCTAATAAGATGTACTATATGTATAAAAAGACTAACAAAGGCCAATATTTATCTTTACACAAATTGTATTTTCAGCAAAAAAACGAGAGAAAGAGAGGTAAAGAAATAAAGTGATAGAGAAAGAAAGGTAAAGAGATAAAGCCATAGAGAAAGAAAGAGAAAGAACAAGGGGGAAAGAGATAAAGCGAGAGAGAAAGAGAGGGAAAGGGATAAAGAGAGAGAGCGAGAGAGAAAGCGAGAGAGGAAGTGAAAGAGAGAAAAAGAGATAAAGCGAAAGCAAGAAAGAGAAAGAACGAGGGGGAAAGAGAGAAAGAGAGAGAGCGAGAGAGAAAGCGAGAGAGACAGAAAGAGGGAAAGGAAATAAAACCGAGACAGAAAGAGGGATAAAGGAAAGAGATAAAGCGAGAGAGAAAAAGAGGGAAAGAGAGAAAGAGAGAGAGCGAGAGAGAAAGCGAGAGAGGAAGTGAAAGAGAGAAAAAGAGATAAAGCGAAAGCAAGAAAGAGAAAGAACGAGGGGGAAAGAGAGAGAGCGAGAGAGAGAAAGCGAGAGAGACAGAAAGAGGGAAAGAAATAAACCGAGACAGAAAGAGGGAAAGAGATAAAGCGAGAGAGAGAAAGCGAGAGAGGCAGAAAGAGGGAAAGAGATAAAGCGAGAGAGGGAGAGAAAGAAAGAAAGAAAGTAAGAGAGATAAAGCGAGAGAGAGATATAAAGTGAGAGAGATAAAAAGCAAGTATAAAAAAAAATAACAAAGACCAATATTTATTTTCACACCTACAAAAATTGTATTTTACTATATTGGCGAATGCGTCGATGCACTGGTGTGTTTGCGTGTGTGGCGTTAGCGACTCTATTCTTCTCGCGGTAATAAATACGCATACCTACGCTAGCATGTGGAGCTCCAGTGTCAGGAAGTGATTAGCAGTCAGAGATTTTACTAATATTAGAGATCTGCGGAAGCATGACGAAACCACGGTATCTGCTGGAACGCTACACAAACCCAAAAGAATCCCCTTCCCAAAGAATCTTTCTGGGGACAAAATTAGAAGTTAATGAGTGGAAAAGAGAGAGAGAGAAAGAGAGAGAGAGAGAGAGAGAAATTAGCATTAAGTTAAATTTATTTGAATCCCTAGAAATTAAACAAATTCTCTCTTTCGCAAAAGAAAAAAAAAAAAAAAAAAAACACGGATTCTGCGAAAGCCCCTGAACAGCATTATGGCGAAATCAAATGTCAGCCTGCATTCCATCTAGTGCCACCTAACCCTGGCGTCTCCTCCGAGCCTCCTCGCCAAGTGGTCACGACGGAGCCACTCGACGGGGAGCGGAGAGAGAGCGTGGCGGCGGGAAGCCGGGTAATTAAAATGTAAATATTGATATTTCATTGTTTGAAATGGCTTCCCATCACGGTTGTTAATGTCACTCCATCTGTGAGAGTGTCTCTCATGCGGTCACTTTATTATAGTCCAGGGAGCTTCTTTACTCCCGCTGCCCCGACACACTGTACTGCACCACCCGCACCGTACCGTACCGTAGGCTGGCCGCTCGGGTTTCAGATCTAATTAAGTGGAAAAGTAGGGTCCGTACCGTAATCCACAGCATCTTAAGCAGCCGCCTGAGTATTCAAAATTAATCTGCACCACCATTCGGCCCTTAATGTATGCAATTAAGAGGCTGCCGATTGCTAATTAGGTGCATTAGAATCAAGCAGCTTTGCACACACTTTGTGATTAGCCGACAAGGCAGCACCCCCCGTCTTCCCCAGGGCATCACCAAATCCTCCACCAGAAAGAGAGAGAGAGAGAGAGAGAGGGAGGGAGGAATAAGGAAAAAAAAACAAACAAGATATCCCGCATGCCACAGGAAGACGTTAACGGTTTCAGCTTCGGATGAATGTATCAAGATGGAGCAAATTGAATGCTGTTTTTTTTTAACCCCGTCTCCTTGCTGGTGTTCTGTAACCGAGCCGTGCTGCTGAACGGGGTCAAGTGCAGTTTAGTCAGTTATGAAATGGCAGAGTGGAAATCCCTTTATGGCTTTGAATGGAACAAAGCGTTTGTGACAGAAACAGAAGCATAAATATAATTTAGTGTGTATAAAAAAAAGGCCTAAGGGAAAAGCCGTCAGTTTAGGAAGTAAAGGGAACAGAAGAGTGGGTGAGTGAGGCAATTGTTTAATATTTTTTATAGCAGTGGCGGGGGGTGCATTTGGTACCTGGGCCTATAGTGAGGATTTACCCAACTGCTACACCCCTTAATACCACCACAGACAGACATTTCACATATTGAGGATGAAAACCATTTTTAGTAAAGCAAGAAACCCTGTTAACACAACTCCAAACCTCTACACTACAACCGCAACTGTACCACGTACATCATCTGGAGCAGTTCAGAATCAGTATTTATCTTAATATTAATATAACATCACAAAAACATAAAAAATGTTATAAAATATATGATAAATTTAAGGGTTGTAAGCCAACGTTACAAGTGGTGGAAGTGGTGAACAAACTCTTTTCCTGGGCTGAGACAAGCTAGTTAGCTTCGGGGCCGAATTCTCATCACGATTCTTAACTTTTCCGAAGAAGTCCGCTTTAAAACGTATTTTTTAGGTGTGTCTGAGACAAAGTTAATTTCTCCTCTTTGTCAGCCGTTGTGGGCGTAAAAGTATTAACTCAACTGTACAGACCTGTTTTGCTAGTCTGTGCTAGGCTGTAAAAAATTTACTTTGATCAACCAATCAGAGGATGAGGAAATTGCTGATGTCATTGTACGCCAGCTAGTGGGCTTCAGGAGACGGGTTTGAATAAACTTTTGGGAATAAATTAATACAATTTAATAGAACTTATTAGAATTTGGGTTGTAAATGTAGGTCAGCCAGCAGAGAAGGACTGACTGACTGCACGCCACTGCTTTAAAGGGACCAACGACCTGAGAATAGACAAGGACGTTTGGCTGGTTTCCAACAGGAAGCGAGTTTTTGTTTGGTTTAATTTTTTTGTCTTGTCATGTTGGTTTTTTCACTTTTGCTTTGTTTTATGTTTTTTTTTTTTCAATCCGCACCTGAAAGAGTTAAAAAACTTTCCTTTATTAAGATGAGAATTAGCATTAATTAGCACAATCAATATTTGTGTGTGTGTGTGCATGTATTTGTGTAGCTTCTAAATATGTGTTGCTAAAAATTGATAGTGGATTAACTTCCTTTTTTCTCTAAGGAATGAAAGTTATGGGTTTTGTAGTGCTGTGTGTTTCTTTGTGTGTGTGTGTGTGTGTGTGTGTGTGTGCACAGCTCTCGTTACTTCTCCAGACTAAAGACCTGAGAGACTTGTGTTTACATACGTACACATATGCACACACTGGTTTGTTTGGCTTTTCATGTTGGTTTTTGTTTTGCACACGTTTTCCAGTAGCTCAATATTTGCGGTGCGACTGAAGCGAGAACGTGTGGCGTGTGGCTGTGCAACAGCAAGCCGCCTCAACGGACATGAAGAGAGGCTTAGTGTCTAAGAGTTATAAATACACACGGATACACACTAATGCTTGGAACGAATGATGACTAGGCTTAAATGGTTAATCCGCTTAACACACATCTTAATATTTTTTAACTTTTTTTTTAACATTTTTTAATTCTTATTCTTTAGTCGATTTCTGTGTTATATCTTTTTTTGGGGGGGTTAAGATGACAATTGTATGGTTAAAAAAATTATAATATAAAATTAAACAGTTGATTTAGGGCAAATAAACATGGAATGAGTCATTTTGATCAATGATTCATTTGAATCAATTCAAATCAAAATAGTTTCTTGAGAATTTAGGAAATGATACATGTGTCATTTTGAGAATCGTTTGAATCTAAATTCATTTGAATCTTATTATCTAACAGGGAAGTGGTTGTGTAGGATTGCAGGTTTAATTAAGCTGCCACTGTTGGGCCCTTAAGCAGGGCCCTTAACCCTAAACTGCTCAGTTGTATACATTTATAAAAAATAATGTAAGTCACTCTGGATAAAGGCGTCTGCCAAATACCAGAAATGTAAATCTAATCTTTTTCTCTTATACAACTGATCATCAATATTGTTTATTGATCCTCCAGATAAGCCGTCTGTGTCGGTGTATCAAACAGGAAGTGATGTTTCATTAAGAATGCCTATGTAAGAATGCTGTAATGTTATCTAACAATAAAAGCACACCATAACTTCTTTACTAAAAAAATATTGAGAAAGAAAGACGGTGGTGATGCAAAGTGTGTGTTAGTGTGAGTGTGTGTGTGTGTGTGCCTGCCTGCACACTGAAAGGCCTTCTCAGCAGTGTGAATGTGCAGTCAGAAGAGATTTGGCGCTGAGCTCTCATGCCCAGTAGGGGTTAACTTCGCTTGGCTGCATCACAGCCTCTTTCTGTCATCCTGCAACATGCCACGCACACACACACACACACGCACACATACACACACACACTATGACACTTAGTGCTCCTGAAAAGCCACCGTTGAGTTCACAAAGGTATTTGTGTCCAGGTTTGAAATACTAACGATTTTTTTCAAATTCATTTGAAGGAGACAGATAGTCGGTCCCCACTTCAGGTTAGAGGAAGGGTCTGTTGATGGGCTGGTGGATGAGGGGGGGATTCCTGAAGAGGATGTATCTCAGATAAGTGTCGTCTTAGATAGACATAGATATGTCTGCTTTAAGCCTGGCAGAAAAAGCACCAAAGATTAACTGTCAACGCCGTTTAACGCTCTTGTCTTCCTATTTAACCGTTCAACATTTGTCCCTCTGATTTGACTGTTTATTAGGCATAAAATGGAAAATTATCACCCAATTCTGGGATAAAACATGTTAATTCGACAATATAAAAACCCTTTAAAATTAACAACTGAATGCTCGTAAATAAATAGTGTTGATTTAATAAAACAAGTTATTTTGCCCTGTCCGCTTTTTTGGAGTCACCTGCATTACCGATATTCCTTTGAGAAAAAGTCTCAAGACTTCACTGCGCTACCGATTGCTACGCTAGTTTTAATTCAACACTTTAATCATCCTTCCAGCTCAGCCCTCGCTTTTTAAAGGGAAGCCACCATCACTGTTATCTTGCCTTCTTTTGTAAAATGATTTAACAGTTTTAAACCTCGTAAGACGTCCAAGAATAAAGGATCCTGGAACGCAACTTTAAAGTTTAGCCACTCGACGTAAAAAATGTCAATATAGAAACGTCCTCCGTCTTCAGCGGTAAATTCACATTGATGCCTCTCTTCTCTGCTCCTCTCTTCACGCCATCGATCCGACCATGAGAACGCAGATTCGTATCTGTTAATTAATGCGTTCCGAAACTGCATTTGTATTAATCAGGTAGATAAGAAAAATTGGATGCCCGTGCTGGCATGACAACCGTAAAAGCAGGGACCGGCCCCCCGATAAAAATCATTGATGGACCTTACTAAAGGTGGGATGGGAAGAAGGGGGGAGGAAAGGAGGAATAGAGAGAGGTGCATCCTTCCACTCAATAAAATAATCATCCAGCTTTTAATTATTCTGTGGGGAGATGTGCTGGAGAGCAGGGAACGTGTAAATCTAATTATTTACTAACAGCAGTGACTGGGAGGGAGGGCTATGATATGGCACACGGGGAGCTCCAGGCTACGGGCTCTGTCCATCTGCCACTGCTGTCCTCTCATACCCCCAGCTTAGCTTTTCTAGCTGTGAAACTTACCCCTGCACGGTCTCTGCTTTGAATTGTCCTCTTTTTGTTTGAAACCTAAACATGGTAGTACATCCTTGTTTTTAAATACTAATGGGTTAATAATGAATGAGAGCTTTTAGATTGATGGGTGGAACTGTTTGGGTCATTTTCAGATCGTCTCTGTCCTGAGCGGGGACAAAAACGCTGTGTCTTCCATTGATGTCTTTCTTTAATAGCAACCTTTTTTTAAGCTTTTACTTAAGTAGTGTTAGACGTTAGATGTGGCTGCCAACTGGCACTCGGTGTCCACCAGCAGGCCAGGAAGTACACCAAATGCTCATCGCAGTCTTAACAAGATCAGCGATTGTAAGAGTTTGGCTAGCGAATTAGCGCTCGGCTAAAAAAAAAAAAAACGTAATAGGCTGAAAACGTTGACAAATTCACAAGGAGTCGAGAGTTAAAAGGAGGTACTTTCCTGCCAACCAATCAGGTTACAACCTTGTGTTTCTGTCACCAGGGATGTTTCAGGTTGTCTTTCAAAACTTAACACATCAGACTTATGTTTCTCCTCCTGATGTTTGCATTCCTTTATCTGCTGTCCATTTCTCTCATGCTGTTGCTTCTTTGCGTCTGTTTCAGAAGAAAGAAATAGAAAGGATGAGGTGAAAAGAGGAAGAGAGGAGAAGATAAATAGAGAGAGAGAGAAAGAGAGAGGGAGAGTAAGTGATATGAATGAGGTGAGCAGAAAAGAGAAGGGAGTTTGAGGCAAGCAATTAGTCTTTCAGCTTCTGTGATGGGAAGAATTGATCCATGCTGCATGTTTGAGGAGATAAGGAGTTCCCTCCCGCAGGATGCCCCCTAGCCTGCTGCACAGAGCGAGACAAGAGTCGAGCCTCGTCCCCTTTCCGCCCTCCCTGTTTCTTTGTTCGCTCCATCTTTCTGCAGTCCTATTTCCTGATCACAACTTTAGAATGCCAATGCATTTCGAGTCCCAAGGGCCTAGCAAACTTTATGTAAAGTCAAAATCTTATTCACTTATGAAATGATTCATGTGTCATTTTGATGAATCATTTATTTGAATCTATTTGAATTAAAATGGTATAAACTCATAAAATAACAAATAAATTAATTCATGTGTCATTTAAATGAAAGATTCATTTAAATCAAAACTGTCAACTTATGAAATTACAAATCATGAAATGATTCATATGTCATTTCAATGAATCGTTTATTTAAATATATTGAAATTAAAAGGGTATCAACTCATCAAATAACAATTTTAATTCAAATAAATATTTTATCAAAACGACACATGAATCAGTTTACATCAACTTATACAATAACAAATCATGAAATGATTCTTTAGTCAAACTTGTTTACTTTTGCATCAGTATCAACTTTTTAATGGTCAAACCTTATTGAACGCAGATCATAGAAGATGAAGGAGTTTCTAACCTGCTCCACCTTTCTGTGTGTATTTCTCAGGGTTCTCCACGCTGTCGCTAGCCGATCAGATGAGTCTGCTGCAGAGTGCGTGGATGGAGATCCTGATCCTGCGTGTGGTCTACCGGTCACTGTCGTTCGAGGACAAGCTGGTATATGCTGAGGACTATATCATGGACGAGGACCAGTCCAAACTGGCTGGCCTGCTAGACCTGAACAACGCCATCCTGCAACTGGTGAAGAAGTACAAGAGCATGAAGCTGGAGAAAGAGGAGTTTGTGACTCTGAAGGCTATAGCACTTGCAAATTCAGGTAAGCAATTGCATTCCAGCGAATAGATATGAGTTCTCTTACTTGTTGGTATAGAATATTTGTGTTCTTTGGAATGTTTTAGTAAAATGTGGTTTACTTCAACTCATTTGAATTAAAGAGTGCCAAACCAGTGCCAAAACTGTCCTTCCTTTATTCCAGGGGTCACCATATTTGTTGTCCTGGAGGGTCGGTGTCCTGCATAGTTTAAGTCCAACTTGCCACAACACACTTGCCTGTAAGTTCCAAGTATAACTAGCAGGAGCATGATTAGCTAGTTCAAGTGTGTTTGATTAGGGCTGGAGATAACTTTGCAAGACATCGACCCTTTAGTACCGAGTTTGGAGACCCTTGGTGTAAAGTGTGCAGAAGTGTTGGATGTAAAAAATTCCAGTAGATCAGCAGTTTCAGAAAAACTAAAATCTAAAGAACCAACTATGCTAAGTCACAATATTTTTCATTAGATCTAGATCTTAACCCGTCTCTATGACTGATTGGCTACTTAAATTACTCCTAAGTGATGTACAGGTGTTGTATATAAAGTGGAGGTATTATCAGTAAGTGGATGTTTATAGTCGGAATTATGTCACATACAGTATTATTATTGAATTTGCCGTATTTTTATTAGCAGAAGTCTGGAGTATGGTCAGCACAGACCCTCCCTGATATAATTAGACACAAATCCATCAAATTGTTCTGAACAAGTGCAGAGATCTCTGACACCTCCTGCCCGCTTTGTTTGTAGGCATGTCCTCCTTCCCCTCATTAGCATAAGTCTATTCTTAAACAAGGAGCCCATCAGCGGTGCTCCTGTGTGTCAATAACCTGCTTAGATGTTGTGCCCCTCCATCCCCAGTGACTCTTTTCCTTTGACCCCATTTTTGAACTTTATCTTGGTCGCTGGTCGTGGTTGTTTTTTTTAAACCTCCCCCCTTTAATTACAAGAAGGAAACTGTCGATGAAATCTGTTAAATGGGATGCAGAGAGTGGCTTGAATAGGAGGACAGCTATTTGTTCAAATTCTCCAGCGCTCAAACTATTGACAGTTTGTTTTCCGAGGCCATATGTGACGATCAATCTCCGGCTGGGTCTGGCCATGCTGAAAAATGAAAAAGCAGATTGCTCTTGCTCTCGCTCACAGACAACAGCTCGGCCCGCTGGACGCTCGCACCCCCCGCTGCCCTCCAGAAGGAGAGGGTGTGCGGCTCTGGAGAAATTCTGTTTTAATTGATTTTGTAATTAACAGTTCGTCCCTCTTTGCGATGACGAGACGCCTAGAGACTGATGGGGTGGCGATTGTTTTGTTTTGTTCTGAAGGGAGATGGATAATAAAAGCTAGAGTGATGGGCAGATTTATTTGGACAGACTTAACACCATTCCTTTCCTCTCCTCTTCTGGACATGTTCCTGTTGTCATGTGTTATTGCCTGCTGGCTGCATGGGAGTGAATCCTAGCCTGCGATTCCTGTCCAGATCAGATCTGATTGCTATTCGTATAATCGCTAACAAACTATCATTTCATTTAATTTAGGGTTCTTTAGGTCAGTTATTACTAGGATTTATTCCTTTTTTACGATAAAGGACTATTTTCTCATACTTTCTATAGCAGTAGACTACGTGAATTGTCTATCATCGGCTTCGCCCTCTAACAACATTTGACGCAAAGCCTCTATTGAAACTTCTATCTATCTTTCTGAAATAAAAAAACAAAAAACAAAAACCCAGATCTTCCTTCTTAAGCCAGGACAATAATGTATCCGTTTCCCTGAATGGTGTAAGTTGTCTGGCACCTCTACTGATACTTAGATTGATGGCACTGCCGGCATGGCAGGCTTGGTGGAAAGGTGCAGTTAAGCATTTTTCTAGCATGGATCTCGTCTTGTCACGGGTCACTTTTTTCAGATGGCCAAAGCCCATGTGACTGATAGATGAGACCTTGCGGAGTGTTCAGCTATTTATGTATAGTAGACAAACTGCACAACCCCTTACAGCTCTTTAAAAACTTCGAATAGAGGAAAGAGCGGAGAGACTGTACATGATTTGTCCCTCATCAATATTTGACCCTGCAGTTATTATTTGGCGTGTATGTATTGATTCAGATAAAGGTGTGAATTATAATAACTTGGCTAAAGACTTGTGCATGTCTGACATATAGTCTCAGGAGGGTGGCTTTCTGCTCACGTAATGAAGCACACAATATCGCAGGCTTCAGGGTGTTGTTTTGGCGGTCCATTAAAGCATCTTTACCCGAGCGGCTGCTGTAAAGCTTTTCCCATTTCTTTTTTTTTTTTTTTTTTCTCCAGTTAAAAAAAAGCATTAAAATTCCACCCACAGTCTGTATGCCAACTATTTGGCAGAACTCTCAGCTCAGTGTTTTCAATAGACTCCAACCCCATGAGAACGTTACAGCCAAGAGCTTTTCGTTCGAAGAGTCTCGCTACCGTCGTAGAGGTGCCCAGGCAAGCGTGCATGCCTTGCTAACAAGCAAATATGCAAATGAAACCCGTGTCTGACATTCCTCTTCGACAATGCCAGTCATGCGGAGGGATTGATGCCTGAATAGGCGTCTCATTGTCCCCTCTTGTTCAGGCTCGTGCTTCGTATCAGCTCGCTTCCAAGTGTCGTTTCTGTCGCGTGTGCTATTCATCAGGCCCTCGGAGAGACTTGTAAACATGCGCCGAGCGCAACCTCGCAGCGTAATACTCCAGTGTGCATTTAATCACTGTAGAATGAGCAGTTTTCCAGTCTGGCAGAAAAGACGAGTCAATCCCGTTTTCCTCGCTTTTTTTTTTCTAGCAGGGATCCTCTGCTCTTTTCTTGTACACATAGACAATTATTGTACTTGCTTTTTTCATTGCATGCAGATGATTTTACTTGAATAAGATGCAGATTCGATTATACGGTGTCTCGTGGTATTTTCTTAAATCAAGAGTATTCAAATGATATAGACGTATAACAGAGCATGTCTGTGGTTCTTGCTTAGACTCCATGCACATAGAGGATGTGGAGGCGGTGCAGAAGTTGCAGGACGTGCTGCACGAGGCGCTGCAGGACTACGAAAGCAGCCAGCATGCCGAGGACCCGCGCCGCGCCGGAAAGCTGCTTATGACGCTGCCGCTGCTGCGCCAGACCTCCACTAAAGCCGTGCAGCACTTCTACAGCATTAAACAGGACGGCAAGGTGCCCATGCACAAACTCTTCCTGGAGCTGCTGGAGGCTAAGGTCTAGCTCGATCACCGCCACCCATAGCGGGCGTCCAGACGAGCACAGCTCTCTCTCACTACACCACACCGAGCAGGCGATGACTGATATACCGCTTGCAAAACTTCTCTCAACAACGTTGTCTAATCATGACTTAACTTTACCTTCATTACTGACGTTATGCTAAATGCATCAAAGAAACAAATAACGTGTGGCTGTTGAGGTACAAACTAAATCTAGAACGTGCTTAATAGACCAAGACTTAATAAAAAAAAAGACTATTTCGCAGCAGGACTTTGTTCGAACCAGCTTTTGACTTCTTCTTCTTCTTCTCTGAAAAATCAGTGCAGTTTTTCAAGCTTTCAAAAAAAAAAAAAAAAGAACATTTTGTTGATTTTCACTTTAAAAAAAAAAAAAAAACCTGGATCCAAGAATTTAAAGAAAAAAAAACCCTGCCAAAGGAAGGAGTTCCACTGAGTGGGATACCGATGAAACTGTAACGTCTCAAACTCACGTCCGATAGTCCCTCTTGAACCGAAAGCCACACCTTCACAACAAGCAGTTCCGTTACCACCTGACCACCAGACCACCTGACCTCACGCGAGCGTTCTGACCATTCAGAGCGCAGTCACCGTACAGAGATTCAGTTTGTTTGTTTGATTGGTAATTTTTTTTTCCTCAATACATCTAAAAAAGCTGCTCATGATATTCGATCATTTCCACCACAAAGCAGTCATCGGGGCTCGATTCTCTTCTTTTTTTTTTTTTTTTTTTTCTTTTTTTTTTCTTCCTCTTCGTTTTTTAAGTCTTCCAAAACAACTTTAGTCTCTCATGCAATACGAAACAGAGGTACTGTAGCGGACAAGGAATAGCCTCATTTATTTATTGATATTTGACTGTGCTTCATTTTGTTCTTAGTGCGTTTATACTAAAGGGGTGTAAATATCGTAGTATGTAGTACGGACGCCAGACTTGCAATTGATTTTTTTTTTTTTTTTTTTTTTTTTCTACCAGCTTTTATGCTTTGTGTCGGCGGAGAACGCTTCTCCAAGCAATAGAGGGTTGATAAAGAGGGGTAAATTTATGCAATTTTTGTTTTGTGCCCTAAATTACTTCCAGCTTTAACTTTCCTTTCTGCGATGCGATAATTACAGTGTGAGATTCTATCGATGGCCAGAAGGACCATGAACATGATCAGCTCAACACAACGATATATGCATTCTCTATTACCACCAAACTTACTTTTACTGATATGTTATTTGTTTTTAATTAATCAATGCAGTATCTTAGCACTTAGGAAAAAAATTGTGTAGCTCTTAGTTTGTTTTTTTTTGTTTTTTTTTGTGGTTCTTTACCCAAAAAACATGGCCACGAGTATCACAATGTACTTTTTAACATACTACGTACTACGTGCTCTGCGTCACACACTTATCGAAAATATATCAGTATTAGTAGGTCTATGGGGGTATTTTTTTTTTTTCCTGAATCTTCTTTAAATGTTGTATATTGTAAATGAACGCTATAAAACTAAACCGAGACGTTTCATTGGAAGAAAATGAAAAAAGAAAAAAAAGAAAAAGAAAAAAAGTTCAGCTTCTACATCTTCCTCGTCTGCTGTAGTTTTTGTTTCCTAATATTCTCTTCTTTCCTATTATTATTTTTTTCTCTTTTAATAATAGTTTTTTTTTAATTTTTTTATGTGTGCTGGGGTTTTTTTTAGGTTTTTTTTAAGACAGGGTAGAAACAGAGACACTACTGGATGTATGAACGAATGAATCCTCAGGAGACACAGCACGGATGAAGGTTTTTTTAAATCCAGAACTTTGGTTAGCTCACCGGTTTCATAATCAACGTAAATCGATCTTTTACTGATGTATAAGTGATTAACAGTTATTTAAAGGAAGGTGCAACAAATATTTAAAACTAAATAAAGAAAAACAAGGGATCATTTTATCTAACTACTTTCCTGTAGACTAACACTGTATATCTTAGGTTAAAAAAATAATAATAATAATAATAATAATAATGCGCTTGAATTTTTTTTAAATAGTAGTGGATTCTTTTTTTAAATATAATAATTTATTTCTGAGGTTTTTTTTTTTATCTCGCTCGCTGCTGTATATAAGGCCTGCCATGCTGAGAGATTCTTGTAATATTATCTTTAAATCTTTGAGGCTGCGAATGAAAGAAATGGGGTTTTTTTGTTGGTTTTTTTTGGTGTAGGATCCAGTTTCTAACACTTAAACTTTGTGTGCCGAACGACAGAAATGACGAGAAAAAAAAAAAAAAAAAGGATTGGCTTTTAATTCTTTTATTTTTCTTTCCTCTGTGTTCTTTAGGAACTGTGTATTAATTGTCTATACAGAATCATTTGAGACTGTGCTTTGGAGTGGGTCTTTTTTTTTTTTTTTTCCTCCCTGTACATTTATCGTGGCTCGATGTTGGATGGTTGAACGTTTGAGGGTTCCTGCTGTTGGTCGGATGTTGGCACTTTTTTTTTTTTTAAATACACAGTCTATATGGCAGAAAGGTGCTGTTTTTTTGTCTGTTACATTTTGTCTTTCTCAATGGTACACAACGCCATGCAAACATGATGACATGATCGTTTAAAGTGATTGAAGCTGAGCTTTCGTTTTTGTTTTGTTTTAGTATAGGGGTTTTTTTTTTATTATTATTAATATAATTATTATAGAAAAGTCACACAGATGTTACAGCAAGCAGTCCTGGGCCGGAGTGCGTTCTTGGGATCAGCTAAATCCGAGAAAAACATCTGACCCACATCAAGACTCGCTGTTCGAGCCTGAGTATTTCTTTACACACAGCGTTCGCATATACAATATAGATTCTTCCAATCATAGCATTTTCCTCAACTCCTTTAGTGATCATTTAAACGGCGTAGTCCCAGGATTCGCTGTAGGCTCTATTTGCTCTCGGACATATTAAAGTAGTCGAAAATCCAAGCGTAAATGAGAGTCGATCCTTTTTTCCGACATATTTACTTATTTAAAGCAATATCTGTGGCAATCAGGAGTCACACTCTGCAACTGACTTAGATCAAAAATGCTGTATTTATCGGACTATTTTGCAATGTAAAAATAATAATAATAAGGGGGAAAAATAGATGTACAAACAACTGCTATTTTTTATGAGAGAGGAACTTATGGGCACGGGTTGTATTTATTCTTGTCTGCGAGATGTAACGAAGGATGGGGTTTTTTTTTTCCAATGTAAGAAACACTAATCAACTGGAAAGACCTAGAGGAAGACACGGAGGGAGGGGGGGGGTGTTATTTAAACCAATAAACAAACAAAAAAAAAATACTAAATAAGTAAATAAAAATGTATATGATCACTAAGATGATATAAAATTGCAGTCCAGGAGTTGCTGAAACAGCCTGTAGTGAGATACCATGTCTGTAGCTCTAGATGTGCTGAACATCAGTGAAACAATTACTTGTATATTTTTGTGACGTGTAGCATACGGTGTGCTCCAACGATTCTGTCCATTTGTGTAAATGTATTTATTTTACATTGTATATATTGTTCAATGCAAAAAGAGAGACCTATGATTCTGTAACTACGATCAATTCAGATGTGTAACTTCAATTATGCCTTTCAGGATAATGGTAGAGCAATATTAAAACATGCTTCCCGTTTTGACTTTGGCCTTACTCTTTATTTCTGGCTTTACTTTCTTGTCTTTTGATTGGAGATATTATATATATATATATATATATATATATATATATATTATTCCCTTTTCCTTCTTGTTAGACTGCCAATTGGAAAGATCAGGGTTCTTTTCCCAGCGTCAGCAATTTGCCACTGCTGGGCCCCTTCGCAAGGCCCCTAACCCCTATTTACTTAGTTTTATGAAAGAGATAAAAGTAAGTTGCTCTGGATAAGGGCGTCTGACGAAAGCCCGAAATGTAAATTTAAATAAATGAAGGAAAAAACGGTGTTATAAGCGTAAGCCGGTAGTGAATACGTTATTGTGCAAACCTTACACAAACCCAATAGAAATCAAATTGAACCTTCTGCTTACATACAAAATAATAGAAGCCCTTAACTCCAACGTTGTGCACTTAAGCTACAGGCGGAATAACATAGTACTAGCGATTATTGTTCCACATACTGGTTTTTATTAGACTTATGAACATAAACGTTAACACGACTACATATCCTATAATACGGTGGCATAAAATAAAAATAGAACTACAGGCCTGCTGGAAGTGTGGCGTAATGCAGTAGATATGCGAAGACGCTACTGTTTAAATGTCTTTTTAATGAAAGACACGCCTTTCTTTAAAACGCCTCTTACTGTGATAATAAAGAACCGACATGTGATTTATCAGTATAGGAAAATACTTTAGTGTTACTGATCCTGCTGTTGTACTGGACGATCAGTATTCGACATATGAGGAATCATCCGTAGGACAACATGCAGTGAAATGCATTTTACGACTGTTAAACACTGTTAGACCATAAACATATAACATTCAAGCATATAAACAGTAGTATTGGACTGTAAACATATAACATTCCAGCATATAAACAGTAGTATTGGACCGTAAACATATAACATTCAAGCATATAAACAGTAGTATTGGACCGTAAACATATAAAACTCAAGCATATAAACAGTAGTATTGGACCGTAAACATATAACATTCCAGCATATAAACAGTAGTATTGGACCGTAAACATATAACATTCAAGCATATAAACAGTAGTATTGGGCCATAAAACAATAACATTCGAGCATATAATCAGAAGTATTAATCTGTAAACATATACCATTTGAGCATATAAACAGTAGTATTGGACCAGAATCGTATAACATTAGAGCATATAAACAGTAGTATTGGACCGTAAACATATAACATTCCAGCATATAAACAGTAGTATTGGACCGTAAACATATAACATTCCAGCATATAAACAGTAGTATTGGACCGTAAACATATAACATTAGATCATATAAACAGTGGTATTGGACTGTAAACATATAAAATTAGAGCATATAAACAGTAGTATTGGACTGTAAACATATAACATTCAAGCATATAAACAGTAGTATTGGACTGTAAACATATAAAATTAGAGCATATAAACAGTAGTATTGGACTGTAAACATATAACATTCAAGCATATAAACAGTAGTATTGGACTGTAAACATATAACATTAAGGCATATAAACAGTAGTATTGGGCGGTAAAACAATAACATTAGATCATATAAACAGAAGTATTAATCTGTAAACATATAACATTCGAGCATATAAACAGTAGTATTGGACCGTAAACATATAACATTAGATCATATGAACAGTAGTGTTGGGTTGTAAACAAAGAACATTAGAATATATATAAACAGTAGTACTGAACCGTAAACATATAATATTAGATGATATAAACAGTAGTATTGGACCGTAAACATATAACATTAGATCATATGAACAGTAGTGTTGGGTTGTAAACAAAGAACATTAGAATATATATAAACAGTAGTACTGGACCGTAAACATATAACATTAGATCATATTAACAGTAGTATTGGACGGTTAGCATGTAAAATATACAACATTAGAGCATACGAATAGTGATGAAAGGAATTTGAGTAATTGTCCCAGTAAATATACAGTATGTGCATAAACACTGTAGAGTGTGCATACAGGTAGAGGGCGAGTCATTAGTGTGAACAGTATTAATCGGTGTCTCGCTTTACCAATTTTCTATATCGCCACTTTAACTGCGGTGCAAAATGATGAGGGACAACAAGAGAAAGGAATGTGAAGCCAGCCTCAAAAAGCCACACTTCATTCTGCTGCGGTTACAATATTATTGTCTCAGAAAGGGTGAAAGTGATGGAAATGGCGGACGTGAAAAGAGTTCCTGACAACTTGATGCAGCGTTTGGGGCATGTGCACTCAGAAAGTAATCAGCCGCTAAGCCCTCAGGCTGCCGAGCGGACACGTTGATGTAAGACAACACTCTACACAGATGACATGGTCTCACACACACACACACACACACACCAGTCCCATCACTTAGTCATAAGTGACTAACTCAGCATGGTGGCACTATGGAAGATGATGACAACACGTCTACGCCACAAGCGATATTATGATTGTGACAGCCGAGGCTCAAAATGACTGACCGCAGCTACTTCGTCGGTGGCCACGTCAGACGTTTGCAGTTCAAAGAATGGCGTTTAGGATGGTGCACGCCATGAAATCTGCTTCTATAATGCGGAGAGATATTTAATGTTCTGTAGCGAAAACGTTTAAACCTTTAAAAGAGGGAGCAGTGACCTGCGGACAAATATTTTTCAAAAAAAAAAAAAAATGTCACTTAAGGAAAGTAACGCCGACCGTTGAGATATTTCCCTTGGCCTCTATTTTAATAGTTGTGTGTGTGTGTGTGGCACATACATTTTACTCACGGCTTCTGAGTTCATTTATTTTATTTTATCTTCGGACCATTCATTCATTATTATGATACAATAAAAGCTACTTGAGCATTTCAGTCACTGAAGACTGTTCTCATTAACCTTGTGAGATGCTAAAAGTGCTCTATGGCATTGCTAATGGCTAGTTTAACTCTTTACCCTCTCTTATGTGTAGGACCCTTTTACTGGACCCTTTTTACAGAAGAGTCTTGTTAACAAATTGAAAGAAATGAAGTGGATTAGCTGGAATGTACAGTACAGTCCATTCAGATCCTTTTCTTTTGTTTTTTTACAGCCTCGCTTACCAATTTTAATTATTTAAATCATTTCTAATGAATTGAAATACCTATACGGCTTGCCATTTATTTTTTGTTGGTCAGTTTAACTGTACATTATTAAAAATAAAAAACGGTTTAAGTAATGAATTAACAGTTTAAAATAAATTTGAAATAACAATATAACAATTTCTTAACCTTTTAGACCCTTTTTTTTGTTCAACATTACCGACAAACTCGAAAATCCAGTCTATTTCCAGTCTTTTTTATTAGAATTTGTTTTATTTCCATTTTTAAAATACACTATACAGTAAATTACAGTAAAATTCCTGCTTATATCAAATCCAGGATCAAATCTAATACAACGCTTAATAATACTAGTCTAATTCTATTATTATGTAGGTATATTTTGTTATATTTTTAATAATAAAAGCAAATGTTATATTTATTTCCAAATTTAACCTACCATATTTGAAGCACACGTCCTATACGGAGTTGCATTGAGCCTGGAGGCCAGGGGACTCATGGTACAAGATGGCACTTATAGTCGTAGGATGCCTTGGACAGCGTGCCGATCTATTACAGTTGCACAATTATATACACACTCACATATCACTCACATATCAAGGCAATTTAGAGAAGGACATTAGCCAACAATGCAGAAGTTTGGACTTGGAGAGGGAATTAAGATACCCTAAAGGAAACACAGAGAAAAACTGGACTTATAATATGAATATCAAATATGCTAACTACTTGAGTCTTATAATGTTGGTAAAATTCACTGAGCATTTCAGTAGAAACAACACTACTCACCCATACAATTTTCTAATCATGTGTCAGCATAACATAACGCAATACTGGCTAAAAATTTCACTTAATGTTGATATAAAACTTTAGAATAGAAGGAGAATTTAGAATTATTTAGAATTTGCAACAAATGGTGTAAAAAACTAAAAACATCCAGCGTGCAGCAGGTCTAATAGAAGTCCATCACAGGGTCAGATACAGACAATCAACCACAAACACACACACACACACACATGGGCAATACTGAATCACCAATTAACCTAACATACATGTTTTTGGACTGTGGGAGGAAGTAAACCCACGCAAGCACAACGTGGCAACTCTACACAGAAAGACCCCTACCAAGAATACAGGCCTTCAGTTACATTAACTCGAACAGTTACAGTAACTTTTTACAAAGGCGTTGGGCTGAAAAGCAATTCAGAAATTTTAATATGTCAAAGCATGAACTATAAAAATGATCTTTAGATTTTCTTCAGTGAAGTGTAAGGTAATGTGTGCAGTTTCACCCTCATGGCATTTTGTCTCAGAATCTTTCTGATTTATTTGTCAGCTTCAGTGTAAGTGTCTCCAGGGTTTGGCTTCACTGATGGCCCACGCTGCACGGTGGTAATGGTCTTTCGCAGGTCTCTTACTCCCCTGGCATCTCTCAAACAAGTATGTTTGTGTGGAGTAAGAAAAGTGTGTAGAGCCAATTTCAAACAACATCGACAACTAAAGTACTAGTTATCAGCACTATAACTCACTATAGCAATTTTCATGACATAATTACAGAACATCTATTACACCAGACTGTTTAACGTGAACTACATTGATCTCTAACTTCAGGTCCCTGTCAATTGTTCTCTAAACTGTTTCAACCCAAATTAGACTATGAATAAGGAACTTAAAGACTATAGAAAATTGTCAAGTAGCAATTTAAACCCTAACAATTTACATTAGTGCTCTCTTGTATAACTTTTTAGAAGTCTAGTGAAGCTATGGCTGTAAGTGAATGCATGGCTCCCAGTTTCACACTGATGCTTATTCAGCTGATGGTTTGACCCACTGATCTGTTGAGACACTGTCCATTAGCTATGAGACATCCCACTAAAAGCCCCTTCCATTTGTTGGAGGGCACCATATGTATGCTAGCCATTACAGAGCAGAAAGGGGGCACAAGGTGGACTAGGGGAGGCCAGGGTTTTGCTATGGGTTTGATTTACTCGTATTGTGATTTTAGAGCCCAAACTCTCAAATATTTACTAAAGACAGAAAGCATTTCAGGGTTTTCTATCAATGTTTTCCTTAATAACTATTGCGACCAGAAAACAATCAGTTGTACGTGGGGCAACTTGGTAGTCTGTGAACTGGAAAAGGATGAAGCCCCTAGCCTTTCTGGATAACTGTAAAAATATTAATCATATGCAAATCAATGAAGTGGGAAATCTTTTATACAGTCAGGTCGAAACTGTCAAGGAAGCTGAAGCAGAAACCGGTCTGCTTTGTAAAAAATACTGACTGGTGATGACTTCAGCTACAGCTTTAGTGCACTGTTGTAGGTTTTACTAACTCTGGCAGGATGGAAAGGTTAATATGATGAGATGTATCATCAGCAAGCGAGGGATTTCTCCCCTAGTGCTATACAGCAGAAAAACATTCGACAGAAGTTTGTAGAAACAGAATATTTTACTCGGATGATTTTGGAAATGAAATACTTAAATAAATGTATAACTGTAGGGCAGGAATCCTTTGGTGAAACCAAAGCAATCACATCAGATCAATGGAGACTTTAAAATAAACCTTTCAGATCAATGACTCTTATTTTAAAATACATAAACCTGCATGGCTTCTGTAGCAGCTTGTCCGTGGCAGGTTATTCAGACACATACATTTATGTAAATGATTCAGCTGCAGGCAGCGGTACAAGACAAAGACAGCTTAGAGGTCAGTAAAGGACGTTTCGAGAAAACCAACATACACATTTATTTTGAAAAACTGATCTTGTGTGATTAGACATCGAAAAGAACGTCAGAAGATGCTTGTGAAAAAAAATTTGATCGAAAAAAAAAAAACTGCACCTGTTTTAGCAGCTACTGACTAATTTCAGCTTATTTATTTCACATTTAAAGATGTAAACGCAGAAAGAGACTATCAAAGCACATCCGATTCGCTGCTAAATGATTCAGTGTTTCGAACGAATCAATTGAGTCAAGGTTTTATTTCGCTTATACATAAACATCTGATGAATCATCCGTTTAAACGAATCGTCTTTCCATCGTTTCTTATTTGTATGTTCAAAAAACTATTTGAAACAATTATACTATTACATTATTTTATGCAGTGTTATGTTTCAATGTAAATGATTTCATTTTAATTTTAAGTATAGATGACAAAATTTATATTATTGAAATTGAATTTAAAGATTTACATTTACATTTGGCAGACGTCCTCATCCAGAGTGACTAACATTTATCTCCTTTACACATTAGAGCAATTAAAGGGTTAAGGGCCTTGCTCAGGGTCCCAGCAGTGGCAATTTGGTGGTGCTGGGAATCAAACCCTGATTTTCCAATAAGCAGTCCAACACCTTAACCACTTCGCTATCACTCTTCCTTCCAGACCGAATGTAAGAATTTAAAATGGGGAAGTGGTTAAGGTTTGGACTGCTGATTGGGCAAAAAAATCCAGGTTTGATTCCCAGCACCACCCAGCTACCCTTGCTAGGCTCCTGAACAAGGTCCTTAACCCTTTAAATACTCTAATGTATAAGGGAGATAAATGTAAGTCGCTGTCAATAAGGATGTCTGCAAAAATGCTAGAAATGTAAATGTAAAATGAACGATAACGAACAAAAATCATATATTTCAGACAACCAAATTTTTTTCTTTTTTAAAAAAAAAGATTGATATTGTCATTAGATGTAGCTTTGCACACTGTCTAAAACATACTAAATAATTCGGATCAATGTTTAAGCGTTTATATCAAAGGGCTTTATTAACGTTATAATGTACAGCTTATCAACTGAAAAGATTTTGTAGGCTTTTGCATACAAACGTGCACCCATTAAAACCTGACACCATAAACCCCCCACCCCCACCCCCCCCACACCACACACACACACATAACAAATCCCAATTATTATTCAACATATTCAATGACTTTAAAGTGTCATATCGATAGCCATCATTAATTCGGTGTGGCTTTTTTATGGTATTTGCAGCAAAAGATTTCCTGTACTGTAAATAGACCTTCTGATGAACAAGATGTCATTTCTGGTTGATTTTTGTTTAACTGTTCGTTTAAGGACGTAAATAATGACGCTCGTTGCAGGGAAATGGATTGGAAAGGATTGTGCTGTTTGTAGAATGCAGGCTTCATTAATTAGCAGGGCTGCTTGGTCCAGGTGAGAGTTTGTCGCTGGGGTAGCTGGAATGTAATGGATATAAGTAGTTCCCCTTATTTGCATGCTAACTCCGTGGACTAAAGCTACGATAATTCTTTTGGTTTTGGCGTCTTACTGAAAACGAGGAAACAAAAAAAAAAAAAAAAAAAATAGAAGTCATAAAATCATGCAGATAATCCTGGACCTGCTAATAAAGTAGTTTCAATCACACATGAGTGTAGTGAACACATTTTTCCAATGCAAATGCAATCAGGAATAATGCATAACATTATATGTGCTCAGAAGTGAAAATATCCTATGTAATACTGATGTCCCACTTCACATGATCCTTAAATACTGAATATCTGCAACTGGTATTGATTCCTTTAAGAACAGTGTGTTTCTAACAGCAGAAGAGAAGCCCTGACATGTTTCCAGTAGAATCCTCTCTCTCTTCGGCTGTGGCCTTGATGTAGTTTATTGACGAGTGTAAGTAATCCGCTTTAAGTCATTAGGAGCACTTCATTAAAAAATAAATAGGTTGGTTTAATTGCTAAAATAGTATAGTATTCAAAACAAATGTTTTAAAATTAAATAATTTATTTGCACTGTATGTTAATCTATCGTATGTGTATGTTCACCTGACAAAACAAATGGTTAGCATCTATTTAAAGAGTTAGAATACACTGATGGGAATATTATGGTGGTCGAGAGAGCTTAACGTGTTGCAACTTAAGAAAACATCAGTTTGAAAACAATCGACGGGAATGTTTTAAGGGGACACCTTAAAAAATAAAAAATAAAAATAAAAAAGAATCTAATCTGGGACCTGTTTATTGGTCAGTGAACTAAAAGGTACGTTTTTTGTTTATCATTCTGATCGTATGATTTATTGGTCTTTCGGGTATTCATTCATTCTTTTTCTATACCCGCTTATTTTTATAAATTAGGGTCACAGGGATCTGCTGGAGTCTAGAAAGGGCGAAAGACAGGATGGGTACGCCCTGGACAGGTCACCAGAGGAAGACACCCAGGCAATTTCGAATCACCAATCAACCTAACATACAGGTTTTTGGACTGTGGGAGGAAACTGGAGGAAACCCACACAAGCACGAGGAGAACATGCAAACTCCACACAGAAACACCCCTGCCAGGGAATCGAACCCGGCTCCTTCTAGCTGTAAACTAGCCACTAAGCTTGTGTTGTAAGAATTTGCAGTGCGTGTGTTGTTAAACTTATAAAGATTTCCCACTATTTGTTTGTTGTTATTTCTTTACTTTAAGTTGCCGACCGTTGAGCTCCCACTGCCAGCATATACAGCTGTGCAATTTAACAGCTGGATCCAGATCGTTTTACCTGTAGGCCAAAAAAAACGTCAAGAGTTCCGACTGCTTGCCTTTAAAAAAAAAACCAAAAAAAAAACCATGTTCCTATGTTGAAGTATTATTAAATGGTTTGATAAAGATGTGTATGGTATCAGTCACATGCTCTGGCAGTCACCAGAGATTCTGGAGTGATGTGGTAGACAGGCAGAACTCTCCATCAGCATCATCAAGACAACGAGGGAGGGAATAACTGGGTAAAAGGCTGTTCATTCCTCTTCTGTACGGCTCTGGAAAAATCTACAGACCATAGCAAAGTTATCAGTTTACAGTACAGTATATTACTGTTATGTCAGTTATGTGTCTCAGACGGCGTCCTTCCTCAGAGTCTTACTGAATGCTTTAAATCACAATAAAATCCCAACTGTATTGCTAAATAATTCAACTTATGCTAACCAACCATCAGATACAACAGACCTAGCTGCTTACACTGGAACACCAGTTTTAGATTAGAGCTAATAGATTATTGTTTAGCTGATTATTTCGTCAGTTAAATACTTAATTTGTTTAGTTTTCTTAATTGAATTTCTGTTTGTAGCTGTAATTCATTTATATTTTACATTTACAGCATTTGGCAGACACCCTTATCCAGACCGACTTACATTTATCCCTTAACTGCGGGTTAAGGGCCTTGATCTTGGTGGTGCTAGGAATCGAACCCAGAGCTCTCAATTAGCAGTCTAACATCTTAATCACGCCCATGTTTACCTGCATATACCGTACCAGCTGACAAAGATCATCTTCCAGTTTGACCAGTTTAGCCTGAGTTTTGGCAGCTGGTTGGTTTATGCTAAGTTTGCCAGCAATTAGCTTTAATTGTAAAAGAGTTTAAAGTAGTTCCTATAAGTGCAGTGATCGGAAACAAGGACGTGGGACAGACATTAAAGTAGCGCTGGATAAGAGGCGTCGGCCAAATGCTATAAATGTAATGTAAATGTAATATAAACCTAGAATTTATGTTAGAGTCATAAAATAGTCCGATCCGTGCTGCTGTAGAAAATGAGTCAACCTTCTGTTTTGGTAATTGAACCGTGCTGTCGCAGTATAAATACCGTAATCAACACACAATCTCTGCTTTTAGAAATCATTCGACTAGTGCTAAGGTATGATGTCACTAACAGTTTGCTGTTTAAAATTCCAGGTTCCTTTACCATTTCTGACTGAATGGATCATGAATGGTTTATTAGATTATTAGATTTTTGAGGTGTTGCTTCACAGCAAGAAGGTCCCAGGTTCGTATCCCCAGCAGCACGGGGAGAACTTCCCCCAGACATCTTGATTGGTGATTCTTTATTGCACTATGAATAAGTGTGTGTGTGTGTGTGTGTGAGTGTGGTTGTTTGTCTGTATGTGGCCCTGTGATGGACTGGTGGCCTGTCCAGGGTGACCCCTGCCTTTCACCCAATGACAGCTGGAGTAGACTCCAGCAGATCCCTGTGACCCCAATCAAGAATAAGCAGGTATAGACAATAGATGGATAAATGGATGGATTTATAGATGTATGGATTATTTTAGAAATACGAAAACCAACTGTCTTAAAATATACATATATATATATATATATATATATATATATATATATATATATATATATAATATATTTTTTTTTTTTAAACCAATAGGTTATTAGGATAGCAATGTGATAAGCAAAACTTTCATCTGAGAAGCTTCACTGATACCTTTCCTTTAAATATCGTATCATCTTATGAAACAAAACCGTGCGGTCTCTTTTTAAACCAGATTCCGTGGCATCATCAGATACTGAATTAGCTTATAAAACAAAATAACATTGAATGGAATTTAATTAAGGTAGATTCAGTAGCATTATCAAATATCAGCTTGTCTCGAAGGAAGCCTATTTATTAGATTAGATTAGATTCAACTTTATTGTCACTGAACATAGTTACAAGGCAACGCAATGCAGTGAGCATCGAACCAGAAGTGCAAAGTAGAAGTGCAGTATAAAGTGGGGAAGTGGTGGCTCACGGTTAGGGTGGTGGACTACCAACCTAAAGATTTGATTCCCAGCTCCATATATATATATATATATATATATATATATATATAGCAGTAGCATATTCACACTGTATCTCTCTCTCTCTCTCTCTCTCCTCTCTCTCTCTCTCTCTATCTCTATATATATATATATATACAGTATGAATATACAGTATATAAGTGATATATATATATATATATATATATATGAGATTGGTAGAGTGCAGTATATATGTGATTGTCCAGAATAAGTGGACATATATTTGTATTTAAGTATGTTTAGTATATTTGATTAAATATACAGAAATGATATATAACTGATTGTACAGTAAAAAAAAATGTAGTATAAACATATGAATTCATTTACAGCTGAATGAATATGCAGAGAGTTTACATATGACATATTTATCCCATAAAGTAGGCTTACTGGTGTGATTAAATATTATATTATAAAACCGAATCATGTTGTATCGTTTTGTGATCGATTCATTAGCAGCTTATAAAACAAAACCATACCATATTAGTATTGTTAAATATGGAATCGCCAGCATTTGGCAGAGACGCCCTTATCCAGAGCCAACAATGGCAACTTGGTGGTCCTGGAAATCGAACCCCGGTCTTCCAAATAGCAGTCCAACTCCTTAACCACTGCGCTACCACTTCTCACTCAGGGGCCACCATAGTTTCTAATGCAGTTCTGGATCAGCACCAGTTTTGAACTCCAAGTCGTTTAGTACTCTATTAACCATAATCCTCTTCAGTTTTAGACACTCCATCCACCTGTCTCGCTAATCCCTTTGGTCCCCCTCAGTCAAGGACCTGTGTCCCGCCACTGGTTGCTTGGTTACGCACAGTGGCGTCCTCGAACTAAGAGGGACGAGACCAATGCGCGGAAAGGAGGGGGTGGTGGTGGGTTCCTCATGCGCTGCTGTCATATCAGCCGGGAAGGGGAGACAAAACCACCGCTGATATCAACAGGTGCTTCCTCTAACTAGTGGAAGTAAAGCTAGGCTCTGCGTGCAAATCTACACACACACACACACACACACACACACGGTAGGAATAAAATCGCGCTGGATCTCTTGGAGGCGCACCAGATGGTGAACCGGTTATAATCTGCTTTTGCACTCAGGCACCAAACGTGTGTTCGGCGCGTGCAACAAGGTGAGCGGGGATCTTCATCTACTTTTTTGACAGTTTATTTCTATTATTGTAAAATAATTAGATAATATAAACGTTTGTAAAGCGTATAGTGTGTATAGAAGCCCGGGGGAAGTGATGACGCGTCGGAATTACCTGCGTTTTCTTTGTTTTGGTTCTCTGAAAGAAGTTTTTTTTTTTTTTCTTTGACTCGAATCGGAAATTGTAGACGACTCAAATATGACGTCATAGTCGCCCGCGCGTGTGTCCTAAAGTGTCTAAATGAGCGTTTAGTTAGCTTGTTGCTAAAACTTATCTGAGGCGCGGGCCTTTTGAAAGTCAAGTCATTTTTTTTTGTATTTTTTACTCTACAAAATGTAAAATTGTTCAAAAATTATTTAAAAAAGTTAAACCTTTCTAAGGTTTATTAATTTACTTAAAAAAAAATTACTTTGGAAACACCTGTATGTGTTTGGAGTGCGTTTCTTCACACACAGGTATGTTGTTAGGGCGGTAAAAGAACTGACAAGTTGTTTGTTACTCGATAAATCGCCCCAAAATTAATAAATATATATTATTTAAATGTTTAAATTATTTCAATGACATGTTTATAAAGTTCTTAATTGGGTTTTGAGTAGTTGACTATCCGCCATGACGGGTCCTGCTAATGGTGACGCTAATTAGCAGGCTAGTTTAAACGGAATAAAATAAATAAATAAATAAATAAAATGACTTATAATCATAAATAAATGTAAAAAAAAAATTACATTCGTCGATAACCGATGGCGTTGTAGCTATGTTTTTTATCACTGTTTTGCATACTATTTGAGTTGACTGAACTGATATGTACCTGCATTTCTATGTTTATTGGTTTTTTAAAATAAATAAATGTTTGTTTTTTTTTTTTAAGTGATTGATGAAACCAAGAAAAAAAAACATCCCACAAAAACTAGTTTAAACTGCCTTATCTTGTATAAGCCGAGTAAAATCAGTAAAAAAGAAAAAAAAAAAAAAGTTAAACTCTTAAATTTGGGGCTTCGCGAACAAGTCGAGTAAAATCACTAAAAAAAAAAAAAACCCCAACTAGTTAAACTATGTTAAATTGGTGGGCAAGTCGAGTTAAATCATTAAACAACAACAAAAAAAGGCAAAAAACTAGTTAGAGTCTTAAATTAAAGAAATTCGGGTACAAGTCGAATAAAATTATTAAAAAATAACCAAACAAAAACTAGTTAATCTGTCTTAAAATCGGGGGGGGGGGGGCTTCGGGTACAAGTCGAGTAAAATAAGTCGGAAAGAAAAAAAAAAACTAGTTAAACTGTCTTAACATCAGTAATGAAAAATTTCACCTGTTCAACAGCTAGAAACCTTTTCGCCACCTATAGGCCAGCTTTAAAACACTGACTATTTAGAATGAGTAATTGTTTCTATATTTTATTTAAGGTAAAAGTATTAAACCATTTAACCGCCTGCTTCTGTGCATCTTCTTGTAGCCTGGATTAGATTATGAAATGTTGTGGCCTGTTTAAGTTACTCATCTAAGTTCTGTTTTGCTTCATAGGTCTTCCAGGGAGCCTGTCATGTGAGAGCTTTAACCTTTTTTACATAGCAATTAAGCTACCTTACCCAACTTAAGGGAAAAAGAACGGGGGGAAAATGTCATTTCAAGCACGATCATTTATTATTTAACACTGAGACACTTTTCTCTGCCAAACATGGATTGGTTCTTTAGGCTCAAAGTGACCATGTTCCTCCTTTACACCCTGGGCGTTATGGCTGCCCTCAGCTCTGTGGCAGCTCAGGGCTCCTTCCCCAGACTGGAGAATATCGCAGCCTACAAGTCTGTAAGTGTGGCACCGGCTGAGGCGACCTGTGGTTTTCCAGAGCGTAGCACCTTCTGCCAGGCTGCCCGCACTCGGGACGACCTCCTAACCTGTTCCCAGCAGTTTTGCATCCAGGAGTGTCCGTATCGTTCATCCACACCGCGCCACACCGACCTGCTTGACCGGCTTGTGGACGCATGCCTGACAGCCGAGAGCCGGGATTTGCGCCCTGGCTCAGACACTGGATCTGTTAGCTTCTTGTTTCAAAACCAGAGTGCCTGCTTGGCTCTTCACTCTGCTCCAAACCTGGGACAAGCCGGATCATTTACCATAACAGTTTGGCTGAAACTCGAAGAAGCCTTTGTAATGTAAGTAGATTTGTTGCTGGAACTTTCACTTAAGTACTTATGATGTTCAACACAAAGCATTTCCTGTCACTTTGGAACTAATATCCTAGCTAATAGGTCAGATCGGTTTCTTTCTCCTGGCTTTCTGAGCTTAGGAGGTGAAGAGGTTTTGATTTTGAAACCAGGGGCTTAGTTCATTTATTTACCCAACAGAATATCTCTCCCCACACCATGTCCTTTCCTTTGTGCCAAAAGAACTAGAAATGGAAAAACCTGACCATATCAGCAAACACTCCAAGGTTGTGAAACTGTATTAGATGTGCACCTGGAAGCAATAGACCGCCTGCTGGTGCTTGTAAGTCACTCTGAGTAGTTGGTTTGAATTTAATTTGTAATATGCTGTCTTGTCATGTTGGGAGGAAAAAACTCCTCATTTCCCCCCACTACGCTGCCCAAACAAGAGCAGCTGTGACCAGCTTTAGATCAATGAAACGAAATTGCTGCAGTGTTTTCTGAGCTCTGGCAAAGGAGGGGGGGGTGCAAAAAAGGAGTATCATCTCAAAGGCCACTTTGTTTTTTTTTTTTGGTTTCGTTTTTTTTCACAGCCTAGAAAATGATATAGTTGAAAGTGAGTGCTAGGATGAAAGGATAGAAGGGGAGAGCGAGTGAGACCCATAAAGAACAACTACAGCTTGGACATTTTAGATCAAGTGTAGAGGATGAAAAGGGAGACAAGTCACATGCGCTCGGTATCGAAAAAAATAAATAATTGAGTCGCTTGCATTGGCACGAAAGAGCCTGGAATTCTCACCCTGAAGTGGCAGCGACTCTGACAACGAGCGTACATGTTGATTAATTCTTCTGTTAGTGAATTAATGGGACTCTGTTTAATATCAACCGGAGCACTCGTCTCGCTAACATGACATAAAAATATGCAGCACTGCGACTCGCCTCGGAAGCGCTTGCCTTAGTGAATGCTAAAGCGCCCGCGTTTCCCCCAACGGAAAAGCTCGGCCTAATTGTAAGTGGAGCATGCAGGAAAGTGGCTTGCAGGTGAGGCGGCTGGCACTCAAGGCTCAGTCAGACCCGACTAAAACGCAAACACCTTGTATCATGATTTATTAGATCCAGTGGCCTGCGTTCATAATCGCTCCAGTTCTCCCCGTAACGGCATTTCATTCGATAGACAACAAAAATTAGCGCGAAGCCTATTTTAAATAATAAGCATTTCGTAGCCGCTGTAGGATTATAGCAGGTCGTCATAGCTCTATCCATTGTTTCCAATGTGACTCTTTTTATATCAAGTACCGAACAAAGTTACAGCTGTGGGCCGCAGGGGGAAGTGGTAGAGCGGTGGTTAAGGTGTTGGACTGCTAATTGGAAGATCGGTGTTTGATTTCTAGCACCACCAATTTGCCAATTTTGGGCTTCTCAGTAAGGCCCTTTTAACTCCCAACTGCTCGGTTGTATAAATGGGATGGATTTAAGTTACTCTGTATAAGCGCGTCACAAATGTAAATGTAATGTAGTTGCCACCAGACAGTTCTGATTTGAAGTTATTGTTATCATCAGGTTGCTCTATGGTGGCAGATTGATGATGGTTGTTAAACTTGGCATGTCTGGAAAAACAGATTGAAAACTGAGAGCTGGAATTTAACTTTCTAGCTTGAAGGTTTGCTTTAGACTGTCGTTGTAGTTTATAGTGTAAATTTCCAGGGCTTTAATGAGAATATGAGATATTTCTCAAAATACAGGGCAATGTTTGTTGGAGCGGTAAATATACATCACCAGAATTTGGATTCAAGTGATTGTTCCCTCAAATTTTTTTGTTTTTCTTCCTGGACAGGACCGTGTTCGAGAAGAGGAGTCCGGACCGTCTAGTGTTCCTGCTAACTGTATCGGAAACCGATGTCCAGTTCCACTACGGTGTTCAGACTGGCCACACCTACTCTGTCACAATAACCACTGCAGGTCACCTCCAAAAAGACCAGTGGACACACATGGCCCTACAGGTAGGATGAATGTTTCCACCTTGCTCATGCAACTTCTCCAATGGCTCTATGACAAATTTCTGTCCTCGCCGCCGTATATCGAAGTAAATCATGCAGTTTGTGGCAGAGCTGACGAATCGTGTTTTGGCGCCGACCCAAAAGCTATCAAACGCTGTAATCTGCTTGCACAGACCTCGTGTACATGGCGGCTGTGGCGGCCACTAATCCTTGTTCATCCATATTCTCGGTAATTAGCCCGGCAGAAGATATTGATATTAATATCGCATCAGAAAAGCGGCAGCAGGTTCACGCTGAACCCGTGTCACAACAGATTTCCGACCCGGATAAGATGCATGAACGGAAGGCGTTAATTACCGGGGTAAACATCTGTTTTCTCACAGCTGCAGGGGCACAAAGGGCAGGGAACATGAGTGCAGCCTCTTTTTATGCTTTTCTCTGCATAAGTAATACCACAATCTAACCGATCAGTTTTTAACTATGGGGTAAAAAAAAAAAATTGCACTGGAAGCCTAAACAATATCAGGGTTTTTTTGTGTGTGTATAAACGTACATTTCCTTTTAATTTTCCTCTGATGCAGTTCCAGGTCATTGGTGGTGAAAGAATGATTGATATGCACCAGACTGTTTATTAATCAGCTTCAGAAACCTTTTTATGCTTCTTGCATTTCCTTACACAGACAGACCCATGAGTCTTTCGAGCCCTCGCGTTGTTCGGCATTGTAAGCGAGTGGCGGTATCTCCGTATTGGTAAATGAAAGGGAAGAAAAGGGACTGGAGAGATTGGGACATCATCAGCATTGTAAGTCGAACAGAGAGCTCTGTCTGCAGAGAGTATTATCTTTCAATAGCAGTTATTATTGTAGCTTTAAATTGCCGTCGCCGCGATTATGAATCTCGGGCTGACTTCTGGGAGCGAAAACATTATTATGATAATAAGATCCTACCCACAATTCCTAAGTAATAAGTTCCCTGCTGGGTGTCAGCCATGGCTCGGGCTCTTAGACCGATCTTAGCTGCCCGGTTGGACTTTGATCTGCAGGCTAACCAGTATATGACATGGAGAAAATGGGCCTATCTTCAGCTATTTACTCGATGTGGTGCCCCATGTGCAGTCAGATTTAGACCACAATTCAGTATTGACATTTTGTAGTGAATTACTGCTGTGATGTCTTGTCTGATGACAGCTTTTTAAAAAATTGCAAGCAGACATTGTTTTTTTTTCTTTTTTTTTGACAAGAAAAAAAATACAGAATTATAAATATGGCTGTCGCCATGCATTTATTTTTTTTTTTTAATAGTTTTGTAGTTGCTTGTTTTTGTTTTTTGTTTTGTTTTTTAAAGAAACACAATCCTTTTATTTATCTACTTGCACAATTTTTAACAACCGACAATTGTTTTTAAAGAAATGCTGCATATAAATGCAGTGTATTCACCTTTTTGGTTTTTTTCCCATACTTGAAATACAGAATTAAGCAAAATGATGATATAGTACCGTATAATATATACCAATATTTTTCCAGTAACTGTATATCGCACATCCCTACTCAGGATTCAGAAATCATCATTTTCGTTTCGTTATTTGGATCAGTTGAGCCCTAAGTTGCTAACAACAACATAAATACAAACTGAAAAATGCACCATATTGTTGTTAGCTAATGACTGTAGGGACAACTGGCTGATGGAGCTGTTTAGGAAACGTCCTGCACGATCAAAAACATAAGAGACTCATAAGAGAACCGTAAGATTGAGCGGATCACTCAGATTCGTTGAGTGTAACGAAACAGCCGGATCCGAGAAACTCGTGTTTGTGTGTGCGCGATTCATGAGTCCAAGGATTTGGTGGGTTCCCTCTAGTGAAATACCTTTGCAAAAGCAGTCAGAATCCTTACTGACGCAAAGGACTCGTGAGACTCGGATCTGTTCAATGAGATTCATAGGGAATCAAATCCAAAAATGGATTCGGACTTATCATCTCTGTTAAAGACTGGCAGAACTTTTTTTCACTCCACCACAGTTTCTTTCTATTTCAGATGCAAATAGCCCATACAATGGAACGATGCATTATTCTCGCGGTGTAGCCATACACAGTTGTATTGTGTGTCTCTGCTTAGTATCTCTTAGATTCTTGTTAAAACTTATTTAAATGTCTCCTGAGACACAGAAACGGACATAACTAACATGTTGGGGGTTTTTTTTTTAACCATAAGAGCAGGATAGAAGATTAAGAAATGTCCTATGATCATATTTAAAACATTTCTCTTTTCTATCCAGGTTCATTTTTGGTCCAAATCAAGCGGGCAGATTGTCAGGCTATTGTTTTACCTAGTCTTCTTTTTAAAGTCTGTGTAGTAAAGGGGAAGTTAACGGCTTAGAGGAGAGCCGGGGGAAACGCTCAAAGGGAATAAGTTATAGTGTCTAGAAAGGATTCAGAGACAAAAAAAAGAAAACAGAGGAGCCGATCTCCAGGTGCTTGTCTTAAGCGATTAGAAAAAGTGAGGAGAGCAGAAGAATGATATTGCTTTCATGCTGCCCCTTTTAGATGACAGGAAGTGGTGACATTAAGCTTTAGCCTATTGTTTCATCGCTAGCCGTCCCTCGCTTTCTCTGTAGATACAGGCTGTCATCGAGTTCACCCAAGTCAAGAATTACTCCGGATTTTATATAGGACTGTTAGAAGGGTATGAGGGGCATGTTTTCTTTGTAGTGCATCTGTTAGCTTATAGATGTTTAGTTTACAAAAAGGAAGAAGAGAGTAGGAAGAAGAGAGAGTTAAGAAAGTAGAAATTGCGCTTATATCAGGCTCTGGCAGAGATAGAGTGGGTAAACTAGCATCGTTACCTTCATCTTTGAAGCCTTCAGCTTGTCATGACGGAATACACTATGTTTATGTCAGAGAAGACATTTTTCGACAGTGTTATGCGTAAAGTCACAATCATTTTTAGCCATTTCTAGAATTCTAGAATTTCCATTGCCCCGCCAAAAAGCACCCTCTCCACCAGTGCTCCACCTCCACACCTTACAAACCACATCACCACAATCTTTTACAAAAAAGTTATTTTTGTTCGGAAAAATCAATACCGCCTAATTTGTCCTCCCTAATGGTAAAATGACAAAGAAATAATAATAATAATTATTAAAAAATAATACTCTTAGTGGGGCGGAGATGGTGGAACTCATTGGTGCCCCCTGCAACTGCTGGTGTCCTAGGTGACTGCCTATGCCTAGAAACGAAACTGTTTTCAGCCGTCATCTATTATGCTGTGTTTGCCAGGCCTTGTTGCGTCTGATTTACTTTAGCTGCTGGTTCTCGATATAACGCTAAAGAAAGCTGCTAAATTCACAGTGCATTAAATTAACTTTAGTAAAACTAGACACTACTTTCCACCTGGATTATACTCCAAACTAGATCTTAGGCCGGTATTTTGTCTTGTTGTGCTGGAGTTTGGAGTTTATTTCTCAACCTGTCAGATGCAGTAATAATAAAAAAACATTATTGTTAATTGTTAGCAAATTTGAATAGATCTGTTTTATCATTTAATCTGTAATTTATTCCCAGTTAATTAGAGATTAAACAAAGATGTCAGTCCTCTTTCTCAAGCATTCACTTCTACACTTGTCTCTTGAGACAATGGAATATAGTATCTGACTAAAATGAGCTTTTCACCTACTTCCTGTTTATCCCAGAAGTTGTTATTAATGTAATGACATCATGCGTATACAACATTGTATGATTTACTACACTTTTATTTAAACACCATTTAGGATTTAAGAAAAGAATCCCCCAGGTTACTGAACATTTTCACGCGTGATTACAGTCTTCACCCAGTTCAGGCCATTGCATTTCTGCAGGCATTCGCGTGCTGCGGTGGATGGGCGTTCTTTAGGGGAGAATTTGTTTTGGCCATGAGCTGCCAGAGTCTGGGGCTCTTCACATGAGTGTGCACATGGCTCATCACCTCATGTGAACTTCTCCCCCTAACCAAAAATATGTAGGCCAGCCAATCCATTGCCCAATCCCCTCCAGCCAGAGCAATCTTGGATTCACAGTGAGGTGGGAGAAAGAATTAGTGCTGGCTGCGTTGTTTCCTCAAGTATCCTGTCAATGGGGCGAGGAAAAGAGGATGCAGTGTAGGGAAATGCCTAGAAGTGTTTTGTCCATGCAACTATAAAGAAAAAAAATGCTGTTTATTAATATACTATTAATCTTAAAACGGAGATTTTAACCCAATGCTGTCTGTTGCCCAGATGACACCAAGCTTCCATGCAAAAAAGTGGTGTAAGTTCTGATGATGATGTTCTGTAGGTAAACTTTGGTAAGGTAGTAGAATGCACGGGTCTGGCACAGGAGACACGAGCACCAGCATTAGGCTTCACTCTTTGAGCCCTGGCCGCAGGTCAGCCCACCTCTCCGAGTGGTTCATTTCTCCCTGAGTGATGGAGACTGATTGGCAGCATCCATGAAGGTGAAGCAAGGTGAACAGAGGCAAAAAAAAAAAAAAGTTTTCACCTTACCCCGGCGCTCACTCTGCAGGCGCCCAGAGCTGAAAGGCCATAGACACTTTATAAATCACCCCAAAATGTTGACAGCAAATTAGTGTGTGCTGCCATGAGTTCCAAAAACTGACTTTAACAAGAGAAGGGGAAGGATGAAGGCTTGGAGGTTGGGCTGGGAAATGTCTGTGTAAAAGGAACCTAAACAAATGTGCTGATTTCTGAAATTGGAAGTTTCTTATAGAGCAAATATTGTGCATTCTACATCCCATTTTGGACCTTCTTAGGAACAGGGTTATTCATTTATTTTTGGAAATAACAGTGCCCAGCTATAAATCAAACTGGGCAGTACTGAGTGATGTGGCCTTCTTGCAAACCTTCTCGATAACTGGCCACAGACTGATACCATATGCAGAACGTTCTGAGGTCTTGCGTCTTGTCGAAGGTGATGGACAGTCAGAGCAGCAGGGCTCTGCAGATGTTTTGGCACATTGAATGCTGCCTTTGTTGAACTCCATGGGCGAGTGTTTACCTGGTGGCCACTCACTTACTGTTGGTAAAATATTCAGTTACATTCGAGGTCAAGGTTATGCGAGATTTCTTAAAGACATTACATATGTAAGGAGCCTCACCTATAACAGAAGAGCATTTTACCTTTAAAAAGAAACGTCTGCGTTTTGTGTGTGTCTGCGTGTGGACAGAATAAATGTAGAAGTCAGTGGCAGACACCGCCCCTAATATGATAGCTGTCGGGAGACGGATGGGCCGAGTGTGGCACTCTGCCCCCATGTCTGCTTTTTGTATAGAAAAAAAGACGTGTCATACAAGGAAGGGCAGATCGCAGGGCTCTGCATAGAGAAAACAATTATCTATTTATATTTGTTATTATAATGGTCATTAGGATCAGTCTAGGCTTGCTGCACTAGCCAGTGTTGACGGTGCTACCGGTGTTAAGCCACAAAACCGGTTATGTCACATACTCACTGAACTGCCCCCCCTCCCCAAACTATTAATGCAGCTGCAGCAATATTATGTGGATGCTGTGGACTAAGAAGTTCTGCTGGACTAAAAAAAAAAAATATTTTGCTCATCCCACAACTCTTATCCATGTTGCCCCCCCCGAGTCTGGTTTCTCTTAGGGTTCCTTCATGTGGTCTCGGGAGCTTTTTCCATTGTCATTGTTGCCTCCTTCATTGTTCGTTAGAGACCTAAAAAGGCTTTTACACTGGCGGTTTAGTCTTAAACATAGCATGAGTTAGCATAATAATCAGTCATGTGAAAGTTCACTGTGATCCCGAGCACGAGGCTGTAGAAGGTAAAGTAAGTTCTATTGTGCTGTAACTGTGCCCTGATGACTGTAACTGGTACCTCGTTTCACACTTTTTTTTTTTAGCAAATTCTGATTTAGACCACAGTAAATTTACCCAGTGTGAACACAACCCAAATTGAAAGCCGGGCTTACACTGTGCGATATTTTAGAGTGTTTAGTGTTTGTTGTTTGTCAGACTGTACGAACATGATCCATAATCTCAATTGTCAGAAGACGCGTCAATAACGGACGCACACTAAAAGACTTGTCCAGAGTTTTACGTCATCAATCCGTGACACTCCTTTCCACATTTTCCCGAGGTGGTTTAATGCCAATTGCGTCATCGGGTTTAGGACTGCTGTCGGTTCTTGTTTTGACGGTCGGTGTAGGAGAAGTCACAGTGCAGGAAAGAGTCTAAAATATTCTCACACTGCTAGAATTTTAACAGAGGAAAAAAACATCTGGGAACCATCTATGTCAGAGAACATGTCAAACTAGGTATCATAAACAACAGATGCTAGCGTAATATTATAGGAGTCTATTAGGATTTGAAAATTTTTCTCTGACGACCAAATCATGGCCAGAATCGCCCACTGTAAAACCCCGAATCGCCTACTTTTCAAAGCGCCCAGTCGCTTGTGCTCCGGAGATGTATGTCGTTACTAAGCAACCGTCATTACAACAAGGAAATTTCAGCAATGGTTTTTCAAATTTGCTAAAATATGAACAAAAGTTAAAAAAAAACCTCAATGATGAGCTCCTTTATTTTTTTGCTGAGGTTTATGTGTAACGGGAAAGGTTAGGCCGCTGACTGACTGGTTCGGGTCACATGATCTGTAGTGTGCTGACATGACCGGCTTGCTCTATATTTTCTCACGCTTTCCGCGCGTCTACATTTAAATACCGAAATTAAATGCACAGAAGACACTTTATGGTAATGGACCCTTAGACTGCTGCACTTTCCACACATGTAAACTCGTCAGAATGAGAGTCACCGGAAAAACATTTACACTAGTCCACCAGCACAAACTTCAGTTTTTACTCTTTCATATTGGTGACATTTGAGTTGGACCTTTTTTTTTTCCAGACAGTTTAAATTTGGTGGCGTAAGAACACATGCAAAATTATTCAAATACATTAGCAGCCACTCCACAAAAGCACATTGGACTAGTGGAAGCGTGGCTTTGTGTCCGTCTGCAGATTTGAATAACTCTTGCAAAAAGTTATTAGCTTTTATTGATTCCGCTTACCAGCACAGTTGTTGCCTTCTTTAAAATCAGTTTTTCAGAGCACAGCATGACCTACATCAAACTGTGTGTTCAAATACTTCCAGAAGGTTTGGATAGATGAGTTGGAAAGTCGTACTTACCAAACCAGGTGCATTCTATATCATTTAGTTAAGAACAAGATGGATCTTCTTGGAATTACTATAAAAAATACGGCAAGGTCGATAAATCTACATTTAGAAAATTAAATGTCACTAATGCCCATAAGGCATTCAATACTAGGGGTATAGCGAGGTGTCGCTAGTGTGATTTGCTCATGAGACGCGTGGCTGTTATTTATCACCGAAGTTCAACAGCTGCCACCACACAAATTAATAACAGACATGGCAAAAAAAAAAAGTTTGTGGCAAAACATTTTGCAAAGCGTTTATATGTTAATTACCGCGTATAATTCAAATTCTGTGAACTTTATTGTTACGTAGTTTGTCTCATTTGTGCAGTCCTATCATACATTACCTGTCCAAAAAAAAAAAAAAACACCTAAATTTAAAAAGTACGTATCATCCCATTGCTAAACAGGTATTATTCCATCGGGTAATTACTGCGGAAATGATTTTTCATCCAGTTTGTCATTTCTTAAACAGCCAGGTCAGAAGTCACGTGGTCATGGAAAAGATGTTTATATCCGTTTCAAAAGAAATTAATAAAATTGGGTTAAGAAATGTCAAACGCAATATGAAAAACTGGAAGGATGGTGAGGAAGAAAAAACTCTTGATTGAACGTGATGGTTGCTTAAATCATATCGTAGAAAAAACAACAGTGGAACTCGCGGCTATGGTTAATAGTAAAAGTAAGAGCGTTTCCACACGTACAATGCGAAGGGAACTTAAGGAATCAGGACTAAATAGCTGTGTAGCCCTAAGAAAATCACTTATCAGTGAGGGTTATCTGAAAAAAGGGCACAATTTGCTAGGGAGCCTAAAGATTGAACTCTGGAGTGATGGAAGAAGGTCATGTGGTCTGATGAGTCCACCTGTTTCAGAGTGATGCCTAGTGCCTACTGTACAAGACTGCAGAGGCAGTACTATGATCTGGGGTTGCTGCAGTTAGTCAGGTTTAGCAACGTTACTGAATGACCAGGTTATTTCATCAGCTGGTTATTTTCTTCCCTGATGGCACGGGAATATTCCAAGATAACAATGCCAGAATTCATAGAACTCAAATTGTGAAAGAGGGGTTCAGGGAGGACAAGGCATTATTTTCACACATGGATTGGCCACCACGGAGCCCAGCCGTTAACCCCATTGAGAATCTTTGGGATGCTGGAGAAGACTTTGCGGAGCAGTCCAACTCTGTCATCATCAATACAAAAGCTTGGCGAAAAATTAATGCCTCTCTGGAGGGAAATAAATGTTATGACTCTGCAGAAGCGAATAAAAACGATGCCACTTTAAATGCGTGTGGTCCAAAAGGCGGTCGAACTAAATATTAGTGTGACTTATTATTTTTTTGGGACGTGTAGTGTATATTTTCCAGAACGTAATCTTGTTTTATTGTTATTAAAAAGATCTGCCAGGCAGACTGCTGGTAAATCTGTGTAAGTAGTATTTTGTATATACTTTACTTTTATCATCTCTCCTAAATATTACCTACTTTGTGTAAATTTCAGTAGCTCTGCTTATACCAAGCACATAATAACTGAAATCAGTTTCTGAGAGGTGTGAACATTGACTTTCAACACATTTACCGACTTGCATTCAGTCATTTCATGGTTTGTTTCTTATTGACGTTCTCTCAGCTTAGAGCTCAGTTGTTTATTGATATGAAAAAGAAGCAGGAAGCAGGGCAGCAGTCGAGGTCTGAAGGCCCTGCTCATCAGTGGCAGCTTGCTCGTTTTTAGGAGTTGAACTGATGACCTTCCGATTAGCAGTTAAACATCCTAAACAATAAGTTTCCACTTGCCCAACTAGCCAGATTGGGGAATGCAGGTATTGATCCCGCTAACTCTTGCCTGTTAAGCGATTGCTTTACCAATTGGGAAAATACCATACTTCCTTTTAATAATGTTGAAAATTTCTAATACGTCCAAACTTGCTTGTAATCGTTTTGTCCACAGAAGTAGATCAAGTTATAAATGTTGAAGTAAGCAGGAATTTTTAAGTTAAGATAGTATAAAGTTTGATTGTCCTCTTTTTCCTGTTGGGCGTCATATGTATATATCAGCACAGTAAAGTATAGAATATAGCTATTAAACCCACATATATAATTTGGCTACGTTGCATCCATGGTTAGCACTGTTGCCTCACAAGAAGGTGGTCCTAGGTTCGTATCCCCTGCAAGGGGTTTTTCTGTGTCGACTTTGCATGTTCCCCCCCGTGCTTGCATAGATTTTCTCCCACAGTCCAATAACATATGTTAGGTTGATTTGGTGATTCTAGATCGCCCATAGGCGTGAGTGTTTGTGGTGGGTTGTCTGTACGTGGGCTGCGACCTGTCCAGGGTCACCACTGCCTTTTTTTAAGGCAAGTTGGAGCTAAACTCTGGTGGACACCGACCCCTGAGGACTGAGTTTGGGCATATAGATGCTTAGAATTGGAAAGGAGACCCCTTTTTTTTTTTGTGTGTGTGTGTGTACCTTTTTAAATGTTATCTAAACGCTAAAGAATAAAGCAAAAAAAATATTTATACATTAAAATATATTAAAAAAAAATATAGAAAGAAATGACATCACCTTGATCAGTGTGAGGGAGAGTCGAATGCCTTTTAAAAGAACTGTTGGGATTACGAAAAAAGCACTTATATCACTAAACGTAGACATTTGTCACAGACACGCCAGCATGTAGAAAAGCAAGGTGAAAAGCACAGCCCTGCAAGCTGGTTAGCAAAAAAAAAAAAGAAGCGATTTGTGTTCCTTTTCGGTAACGACGAGAAAGAGTGGGGGAAAAAAAAGGATCTCTGATATGCTTTCTGCTTAAAGCATTGCCTACTGAGAGTTATTACCTTTATTAAAAGCACTGACACGTCCCCTTATATATTTCTGGCTTCTCCAGAACCACAGAGACAATTTTCTTTTCTTAAATAAACTGTCATGCTAGTGTTAATTTATTGCTGCCACCCTCATGGAGGGAGAAGGCAGGGCTGATATAAAACATGTATATATGAGATTGGTAATTGTAGCTTTAGCCTACTTGAGTAGAACAAATGCGTCTCTCTCATGGCTGCGCTAATGTGATAAAGGGAAAATTGGCTGTTCGTCAGCGGCCTCCTCCGCTGCGAAATGGCCGACGTCGAAGAGAGCCGTCCGACTCCAGCCGGCTCAGACGCATCAGCTCCAAAATTCCAGCGGCGTTATGCGCCAGACGGTTATTTTTCAAACGATTGGCCGAGTCATGCTCGATACATGGGATAATGTGACAAATTACAAGTGAGGAAACAGTTTTGCTTCATTTAAATGATAAGAGTCTGTCTCGCTGAGGCTCAGGGCTAAGCTGTAAATAAAACATCCCGTGTGTGTGTGTGTGTGTGTGTGTGTGTGTGTGTGTGTGTGTGTACGCAGATAGAAGGGTTAGGCTTCGGCAGGTATCAGCAACATGCTTTGAAAAAGCTGGGGATTGCCTGCACTGATACCCTCATCCGGAGTGGAATATTTCTCGGCGCCCTGACAGCTCGTCCGGCGCTGAAATGGAAAGGGTTTTATCATGGAGCGCTTTGTCACTCAGACTGCTGAAGGTGTCTGGGCTTCGCTTTATTCTTGTGTCTCTGCCCTGGTTTATGGGCCAGGTCAAAAGGGCAAAGCATCATTTTTGATATAAAGCTGTGGCATTTGCAGTTAGATATACTTGTATAAAAAAAAAAAAGACATTGGAAGGTTTTTTTTTTTCTTTTTTTTTTTTCTCCAGAATTCAATTTAACAACAGAAGCAATAAAACACTGTGACCTGGATTGCCCTCAAAACTACACAGACAATGAGAATGTTTATTTTTATTTGAGAAAAAAATTTAACCAAAAAAAATTTACAAATTCATAACTAAACAAAAAAAAAAAACACTTCGTAACAACGTTGTAATTTTGTAAAAAATGTATTGGTAATTTTCTTAAAAAACTGTCTTGGACACTGTCCTTGTGTCAGTCGTGTTAGTGTGTAATGTTATTGTTGTATAGTCTTACTTTCCAAACCATACAATAAATATATCAATTAAGCAGAAAAACAGCTAATTGATTAATCTATATTAAAATATGGCTTTATATAACACACAAATTTGCAAAATGTAAAACTTCCTGGTAGTCTTTTTGGTAGGCACTCTTTAGTTTCTGTTAATAATGACGGATGATGTCGGAGGAATTGGTGCGCAACAGATCCGGAATATCTTGTAAAATCGGTGCCGCTGCTCCCTTTGCACAGTTACGCAAAATGAAATTAAAAGCCAAATGCATTAAAAAATAAATATAAAATATAAATAAATATTCAACTTCATTGTCATTGTGCGAGGTACGTGTACAGAGCCAATGAAATGCATTTTTCGCATATCCCATCTTAGTAGGTCGGGGGTCAGAGCACAGGGTCAGCTATGATACAGCGCCCCTGGAGCAGGAAGGGTTAAGGGTCTTGCTCAACGACCCTTAGCTCAACGGTGGTTGGCTTGCCGGTGGTGGGGCTCGAACCCAGGTGCTTCTGGTCTTCAGATCAGCAACTCAGCACCTTAACCATTTGAGCCACCACTGCCCCCTCCTTAAAACTAGATTATAATTCCCAGCATATTGATGGTGGCTCCCCGATGCCCGAAAATTGCATACAAGGTATTTTCTCAACTGTATTTGTGACAGAACGCAAAGGCCATTTGGTGGATTCCCATCTCTACCAAGCCCTTAACCCTCAACTGCACAGTAATGCACGATGTTTTTGGGTTGTTCTGTTTTAGAAAAACTGACTAGCTAACAATAAAATTACAGTTTTTAGTCACAGTTTCTGATGTTATTTTCAGTTTTATGCAACAACCTTTATTTTATTTCAGTAGAGACGCAGCACTGGAGGTTTAACATTTCCCTTTTCACTCAATGCAACAAATTGAAGGTTCTTTTTTTCCAGGTAGGATGGAATTTCTCTGTTAATGTCAGTCGATAGCGTTTCCTCACAAAGCACTTTGGTGGGAAATGGAATGACGCAGCACGTCTGCTGCAGTGACACATCACCTATACTTTAACCCTGAGTTCTAATTTACCACCATGCAGAGAAAACAGAACCGATCAGTGAGACAGCGAGGAAAAACAGTGTGAAAGCCGCTCGATTAGCAGTTCTTACACATGCGTTCATAAGAGCGCCGGTGCTGGAAAGTAACTAATTACAAATACTTTCATTACAGTACTGTAATAGAATTTTCCCTTTCTTTTTTTCTTAAAGATATCTGTGTTACTTGAGTTGTTTAGAATAAATTATTTAACTTTGCTACACAAAGAAAATTCTTTTTTTAAGATTCAGGAGCCAATCAAAGCGCTAGCCAACCATGTGTGGCTTTAAAAAAGTACATTGCAGGATTTTGGCAGACCCCCTTATCCAGAGAAACGTTTCTATATAACTGAGTAATTGGGGCTTAAAGGCCTTGCTCAGGGGCCCAGCAGTGGCAACTTTGGTGGTGCTGGGAATCGAACCCTGATCTTTCAATTAGCAGTCCAACACCTTAACCACTGGTGCCACATCACTTCAGAGAACATACATCTACATCAGCATACACAGGGGAGCAGCAGACCAAAGTTACCACTGCTGGGCCCCTGAGGAAGGCCCTTAACCCCCAATTGCTCAGTTGTAATAAAGAAATAAGTCACTCGCTTTGGATAAGGGCATCTACCGAAATGCTGTAAATAATTCTTATTAAAGTTTTGATTTAAATGAAGCCAAAAAACTTTGGGTATCAAACATATTTTTATTTTTACTGTTGAAGCTGTTAGCAGCCTAAAGAACCCTGACATGAGGTCTTACCAAAAAACTACAGTAAAACAAACTAGACTAAATATTATAGTTTTGTATTAAACGTCATTAAAGACAAGCAAATTGTAAAAAAAAAAGAAAAAAAGTAATTAGTGCGACTGTTCACATTCACTACAGTCGAAACTGTGTTAATGAGGATATTGTGACAATTCCGTATATATTTATTTAAGCATATGACCCGAAAGACAAATTAATTCAGAACTTGCCCACTATGAGAGGTTCTGTAGCTCTCAGAAAAATGTGCAGCACAGAAAACAGCCCATAAATCCTGAACTGAGATCAACTTCTTACACCTGAATGCTTTGAAATTACAGCTTACACACTGAAGTACTCTGTAATGCAGTAACTCGAGTATTTTTTAAGTAGAAATGTTCAGTACTCTTCCCAGCACTGAAGAGCGCTTTATAACCGGATGGTTTGAGCTCCCATATGAAGTTTGTGTTCATTCACCGAGTTGTTTTTTCTCTCTCAGATGCCGGTTGGATTCCCGACTCCACATCACTCTTTCTTAGTAAAGCAATCGCATAAATTTGTAGCGAATTCAGGTAATTCCCCACGCAGTCCAAATCTGCCTGGTTTACTTTGAAAGCCGAGAGCAGCTTTTAACATGTCAGCACCTGCTGATTATGAAGTTACTAAAAGCTCCAGAGAATGGCCGAAATCTCCAGAGAAAATAATCTCCCGCAAAGGCTGAAATGATCTCCTCCTGGGCTTTTTTGTTGTAGGGGAATCGCTCGAAAAACAAAACCACACAAAGTGAAAGACAAATAGTGACGTATATAACGATAAATACCAAATATGATATAAACCAAATGCCTTTCTCAACTCCTATATATGCCCGAGTGATGCTGGAAGTCGGAATTGTTCTATAGAAAGTTATTTAGAATCTAATAATGTACATGTTTCAGACCCGGTTGTTTTCTACAGTGGTTTTACTTTGTTTGTTTGTTTGTTTGTTTGAAAATACTGGACGTTAATGGGGTCCAAGCATCAAAAATAAAAAAAGACTCCTTTTGTTTTTGTCCAGTGTCTCAGTGTTGTTTTATATTTCAATAGTTAAACTTACAAAATTTGGTACAAACACTAGAAAATTTGAGGTTATTTATTTCCAGGAAAAATAGAAGTGATTATTTATGCATTCCGACGCATTAAACTGGTTTGATTAAGACACGTAATGGAGAAGACCACCAGCACCGTTTAGATGTTAGAGTAATAATGTCCATGCTCACTGTGGTGGATGTGATTTGATTTTTTTTTTTGCCAAGTAGGATGTGATCCTGGATTAAACATCCTTTGTTAATTCTGGATCAGCATTTTAATCGAGCAATCATAACCGTCTGATGTCGTCAGTGTGTGTCAATCAAACCTGCCTCAATTTATTTTTTATTTTTTTTTTCCTTCTTTGTAAACTAAAATGTAATATAATAAATGTATTTATTTAATAAAAAAAGTAATACATTACGTGCTGTACTGAAAAATTGCATACGTGTGTGTGTGAATTTTCCTCGCTAAAACAGATGTGTGTGCAGTAAAATGTATTTAGGTGTGCAAACTTTAATAAGAAGTAAATTTATTGTGTTTTATTAAAAATTATGGTTATAAAATCTGGATTGTGATTGTTTAATTTCAGAAGGTTGTGATTTATTTAATTAATCATAAACCCTGTTTAATAGTATCAATAAATTTCCAGTCTCAGCCAATAAGAGATTTTTCAGCATTTTATTAAATTTTTTTTAATTTGTGAACAAAAAAGGGAAAGATTCAAAAATGGATTGAGGCGGGTTTGGTCGGCACACATTGATGACGTCAGATGGTTATGATTGGTTAATTGAAATGTTTATCCAGGATCACATCCTACTTGGCAACATCATGTCCGCCTGCTCACTGTAGAGACAACAAACAAAAGGAATACAATGTAAATCCAAGTACAGCCAAACCAAATCGGCTCCAGACCCCCATCTCAGAAGTCTTCATTGCCGCTAAATAGATGGAAGCACTTCAGACTTCATTTACATCACTCTGACGTGGGCTTCAGATCTCAAGAAGCAAGTCATCGGGCCGGTTTGAGATTTTGAGAACGGCCTCTCGCCGTTCTTCAATCAGTCATCATGAAAGAGCGCGGCTTAAGGATCCTCAAGTCCTCGAGGCAGACAGTTTTCTCATGCTTCCTTCATCCTCTAGGAATTTTGCTTCACTTCCATCCACCTTTTTAACTTTTTTTTTTTTTTTTTTTAAGAGGGAAGGAACCTGTGAACATACAAATGTGATAGGAGGACTCTTTATCTTAGAAAAGTGGTCCACAGTCACCAAGCAAAGGCAAAAGGAAACCTTTGTAGAACTTTTTAAAAAGCTTTTGTATGAACTCATGTAGCTCAATGTGTGCTGGCAGGTTCGTTCAGGAAAAAGAAGACATTTTGTTGCCGGTTCTGAATCCTAGTTGAACTTGTGAGGTTTTGCTAACATAGGTTCCTGTTGAATTTATAGGTACACGGTACAACCATGAGCTTGTTCTTGAATGGACAAGAGGAAGATGGCACCGCCTTTGAGACAAAATCTTTGAAAGGCCCAGTCGCTGATGTCCCCTCAGATGCAAGAGCTTGGATTGGCCAGAACGCCAAAGGTATTTCAGGAGATTTTAATGCATCAATACACTTTTTTTTCTTTTTTTTTTAAAGAAAACAGGACACGTGAATTATTGCCCCTAAAATACCTTAATATTAAAAAAAGGTGTTTTTTAATTTTGACAGTTTAGTAAGTTGACACTTTATAGTCCAGTGCAGTTGTGTAACCAGGAGCGTGAGCACCTTTTCAGAGAGGACATGGCAGTATAGAGAGAAATTAAACAAATATTTTAGCAAATATATTTTTGGCCTGGTTTTTTTTCTATTTTAAATAAATGTATATAAAAATAGAAATATATTTTAAAATATATTGAACATATAGTGAAGTAAAGTGAGAGATATGGAGAAGAGGGATGCGATGGGAAAAGGTCCACAGGCCAGAACCGAACTTGGGACGCCTGGAGCACAATAGTGCCATGCAGTACGTCGGTTAGCTGCTCAGTAGGCTACCGCATCGGTCACATGTAAATTTTATGTCTTGTCTAAAAACATTTTCGATTCCCAGCTCCACCAAGCCACCACTGCTGGGCCCCTGAGCAAGGGTCTTAACCCTCAATTGTTTAGTTGTATAAACGAGATAAATGTACGTCGCTCTGGATAAGGACGTCTGCCAATTTCTGTAAATGTAAATGAATTAAATTAAGAAGTGTTTAATTTTTGTCCATTCAAGTTTATTTTGTAATAAAAATGTGGATTAAAAACAGGGTTGATGATGGAAACCTTTCTCTCCTTTAAGCTACAAATGGATTAAAATAACATACTGATATAGTTTGTATTTATTTTACATTTGTTTCTCCTCTTTCACATACTAAAAATTTAATAAATATACTTTAATGAAACACCGCTCACCTTCTCCTCAAAGCAGTAACTACCATTTCTGCTCATATTGTGTCATACTGTAGGACAGAATATCACACTATAGGACAGAAATGGAAATTCCGTCCTCCGGTATCACATAAAGGAACCGCAGTTTTTGGTTTTTGTCTCAAATTATTTTAAAGAACAGTGTGGCATTATGGCAGATACTGTATAATTAACACTGATCTTAAAATTGTACTTTAAATCTTAGAGAAAAATAATCTAATCAAAGTAATATATAAATACGTGTCTAACAGTGAGGATAAAACTTTCTCGTGCTATTTGTACATAACGAGAGGTTTTTATTTTCTTATTCTTAATCTTTGCCATGTAACATCATACAACACATTTACATACAGTTTGGAAATAGTTTTAAAAAGGAAAGTAAAGGATGTTATAAATCATCAGACTTCATACTACATATACTAAATATATGCATTTCTTCAAAAAAAAAAAAAAAAAAAAAAGGTATTTGTCGACTACACATATTTATGATATTAGTACCACAGGCCAGTACTGAGTCTAAAACTATATTAAATGAATACTGGCCTTATTTCTAAATTAATTTACCCATACAGAATTTCCTTCTTAGTAGAATTGGAAACAGGGAAAAAGGGCACACTTATCTGCAAAGGTGCGGCAGTTTTTCATTTCCGAAAGATCCGTAAGCCAGCAACTAATCAAATCTGGGGATTTATATAGGCCAAGGGTGACCATATGGCCACACATAATCTGTTCATAAATGAGATGAGATGGGATTTCTGCAGTGTCCACAGTAAAACTGCATTTGAATACGTATCTGTGAACGGCACACACTTAATGGATGTCGTCTTCGTTACCTTAATTTCCTAACGGGACGCTCCGGCGAGACCGGATTTTGTTTCACTGCCGTATCCTCTGCGGACATGTTCTTTTATTATGATGACAAATTTCCCTAAATCCATTTTTAATTTTAGGCGATTAGGCAATCAGTTACTGTGCTGTCGAGAAACTACAGCCAGATCCGAGCTCAACATTCTCAATGAAATAAAAGACGTGACTAATTTGTGGACTTGGATCTGAAGAATGTGTAATATTATGACTGACGGTACAGTAAATATTAGCAATATGACACTAAATAATAAAATATTGCTTTTAAAATAAAAGAATATATGAAGACGAGAAGAAAGAGACACAAATCCGCATATTCATCTGCTCAGTCCATCCAGCGTCTCTTCCCTTCAAGGCTAGACTGTATTGGAGATGCTGAATCTGCCGTCTGTCTCTGAAGTGTAGCAATCGTTTCTCTAATAGCCTGTGGTACTTTTGCTAAAAATATTAAATAGCTCATTTATATCCGAACGGGAGTCTTTGCTCTGAAACCCGGATGTTTCTATCAAACACAGTGATGTGATAACTCGAAGTTTATTTATAGACTTTAATCATAAATATTGTGCCACGGGGATAAAACCCTTCGGCAGCTAAAGCGTGTCTGAAACAGTTGCACTTAAAGAAATATTTAGGTTGCGGTATTTTACACTGCAGTTGAAGTTATTTAATTAGCCTCATGTTGAGTTACTTCTGTTTTCTGGCTAATGGGATCACTAAGACTCGCAGTTAGCAGACGTCCAGAAGCAGACAGACTTCCAAGAGCACCAGCTGTTGATGGTCTTAGGAGTTTTTAAAAATCCAGAGTAGATTTAAAGCCCGATGAAATAGAAGTGTTTCATTCTATATGGTCATGTCGACACACTTTTTTTTTTTTTTTGCAAACTTTGGTAAATGCCATTCTTATCGTAGCAGGCTGTTGTTTTTTTTTTTTTTTTTTTAATCGTCCACAAGGTTGTAGTTTTCATCTACACCTTACTGTTAACAGTCCTTCCAGCATGTTATTATTTTGTGATCTCAGAAACAAATCCAAACTCTTAAGGAACTTCAAGACAATCACAGATTTGAGCCAAGTCTTGCCATGTGATGTCGTCATGCCATGCAGTCAACCGAACCCTGTTTTTATTCATTACATTACATTAACAGAATTTGGCAGATGATCTTATCAAGAGGAACTTTTTTTTTTTTTCTTTTTTTTTTTTTACAACTGAGCAATTAGGGGTTAAGGGCCTTGCTTAGGGGGCCCAGCAGTGGTAACTTGGTGGTACTGGGAATCAAACCCTAATCTTCTGGTTAGCAGTCCAACACCCTAACCATTACCCAATAAGAGTACGGCTGTTCTGGAGGAAATGGTCCTTTCCCCCCATTTCCAATTTTTCCCCCACCACTGGCAGTCCCTTTTGCCCCACTTCTAGCGCAGTGTTTAAGGTATAGGACTAATAATTGGAAGATTGAGGATTTCCAGAACCACCAAGCTGTAACTGTTGGGCCCCTGAGCAAGGCCCTTAACCCCAATTGTTTGGTTGAATGAACAAGCTAAATGTAAGTGGCTCTGGATAAAGACATTTGCATAATTCTGTAAATGTATGTTTGTACACTGCTCTATATCTCTAGCCTCACCCCCTGTTTCTGTCCTGGAGAGATTTCCTAGTTGTGTGTTTTATCAGGAGGATAGATAGAAATGCAATGTTTGTGTAGGATATTTCTTCTCCATTATATTTAGTATTAAAGCTACGGGTCTGCATGTGGTTTCATGTGTGCCACATCTCCGAGTCAGCATAATCACACCCTAACCCTGAGCTGCAAAGAAGTGTAGTTTATCCACCATGCAGCAGGTGCGTCTCCTACAGGGCCAGCAGAGATCTGTTTTATTAGTAGTAACAGTACTGGCAGTAATGTAATAGTATGTTTTGTGTGTTATGGGGCCAAACCTCATATTCTTTCATAGAGCCCAAAACTGCTAATGACATCCTGGTTCCAAACAATGTCAGAGATAAAGCAATCCCATCCCCACCATCTCCACACTCTTCTCAGTTACAGCCTTTAACATTTTCTGTTTTTTTTTCTTTTCCAGGGTCGAATCAATTCATCGGGAAGATGCAGGATTTTAGATTTTATCCCCAGACTTTGACTAACAGGTCTGTGGATTTATTTTTGATAATAGAGCAGCCACCCTGATTGAACATGTTTAGTGTATTTGTTTGTCTAATTATTTGTTATTTCTCATTATTTACGTCGTCTGCCATAATGTGCGACATTGTACATGTAAAAATGTAATGGAAAAAAAATCCAATATGGAAATATTTGCATATATTTGGAAACATATTAATTTTATTTCACCCAGGGAGATCGAGGAAGTGTACTCTGCGAGAATCCCTCCCCTTCATACCCAGCCGTCGTGTTACTGCCCCTCCACACACCCCAGAGTACACCCGAGTGTGGAAAGGTATTGCATCCCTAATGGCGCGGATGACACCACGAAGAACCGCGTGCTACGTCTTGATCCACACGCTCATCCGCTGAACTACATCAACGATAATGACATCAGCACCACCTGGGTGTCCTCTGTATTCTCGAACTTGGACAGACTGAACCGAGGGGTTTCCATCACCATCGATCTGGAAAACGGACAGTACCAGGTAGCGCAGATCCATATTTTAGCAAAGATGACTTGGGTGCAACATCTATCCATTCAACCATTTTCTATACCCACCTGTTCCTAATCGGGATCACAGGGATCTGCTGGAGTCTATCCCAGCTGTCATTGGGTAAAAAGGCAGGAGAGGTACAACCTGGACAGGTCACCAGTCCATCACAGGACCACATACAGACAAACAACCACACACACTCACTCTCTCTCCTGTGGGCAATTTATAATCACCAATTAACCAAATACAAATGTTTTTGGAATATGGGAGGAAACCAGAGTACCTGGGGTAAACCTACGGGGAGACCCCTGACCAGGATACAAATCTGGGACCTTTTTGCTGTAAGGCAACAGTGCCAACCATGTGGTTTTGATAGCTGGAGTCTATACTTGACTGTACTGAAGTATAGACTCCATTGTCTCCCAGACAGAAATGTGTAACATGTATGACGCCAACAGGAAGAAGAAGAAAATCAAACTTTATACTAGCTTAACTAAAAATACCTGCTTACTTTACCATTTCTAACTTGATTTACTCCTGTGGGCAAAACAGTTACAGGTAAAATTAGAAGAACTAAAAAATGTTAACGTTATGGAAGGAAGTGTGATATTTGTCCAGTTGGTAAAGCACTCACATGGCATTTAAGAGGTAACAGGATCGATACCTGCATTCTCCAACCTGGCTAGTTGGGCAAGTGAAAACTCGGTGTGTTTAACACCAGCTGACTGACACTGTTGAGCCCCTGAGTAAGGCCCCTAGACCTCACCTGCTTAGTTGCTTAAATAAGATAAATGTTATCTCTGACAAACACCAACAACATACACGTTAGGAACAGTGCCGCTCAGTCAGTGCTGACCAAATTTCTTGTTTTATTTAGTAATTGTAACCTTTTGTATTATTATTTTGCTGCCGTCTTCCGTGTGCAGCACAGGACAATGAGTTTACATCACAAACAGGATGTAAATAGCTGTGTACCAATCCAACAACAAGGGTCTCATACGTTTTCTCGTCTATAGCTGATTGTTTTTTCCATGTGTGTCTTGAAGAACAGTGCAAATGTTTAGTTAGATGATTTGGATGTGGGGTAAATATATTTGAAGTGTTGAATATTTTCTCATAAAGCGCGTCTGTCCTAAAAGAGCTGTTTAAATCCTACAGCCGCAGACTTCAAGGATTGACTGTTTGTCTCGGCTCCCTGAATGGTTTTTACTTTGCAAATCCAGAGGCTTGGGACCCTTTTGTTCAAACAAACAACCAGATGCTATATGTGTGTGTGTGTTTGTGTGTGTGTGTGAGAGTCTAAGTAAGTTTTCCAGTCATTCATGTTGCTAAGCCAGGAAGAAAAAAGAGGTCCAGCAGAAAAGCACTAGTGGATTTTAGAGTAGAGCCTCTTAACAGCAGATAAAACACACCGGCACCACTTTTTGAAGTGTCCACTTAGTCAAAACCGGCACCAGTTCTTCCACACAAAAAGACTGTCAAAACGCTATAGCAAAAAGAAGACACAAAGCCGAAGGAAGGAAGCGCGGCGGTAAAGAGTAAGGGTTGAAGTGGGCAACGATCGGCTTCGAGCTGCTCTTCACAGCAGAGATGCTCTTGAAGTCAGCAGAGCAATGACTGTGGCGCTGCTGATAATAGATAATCCTTTGACGTTTAGTATTTCATGCGTATTCCTGCTTGTCTTGGAATTTAGCACGCTTTCATTCCGCAGGTTTTCTACGTGATTCTACAGTTCCGGAGTCTGCAGCCCGAAGCTGTGCGTGTTCAACGGAAGACCAGCAGCACCTCTGATTGGAGAGACTGGCAGTACCTAGCCAAGAACTGCAGCTCGTTTGGGATGGAGGACAACGGGCCTTTGGTGAACCCGGACTCTGTCAACTGTCTTCAGTTCCCCAGGTAGCAGGCTGACCTTTTTATATAAGCTGCATATGCATTCGCAATAACAGGGTGTCACCGCTAATGCAGACAGACTTTACTGTGCTCAGAACAAGAGCCATAATCACACTATTATTAAGAGTAAAGATAAAGTCGGTGTGGAAGAACTTTTTAGATGAAATTTACTTAACACTGGTGCTTACTGAAACTGTTTTAAGCAGAGTAGACTGTCTCAGCTATAGGACCGGAAAAGTTTTGTTTCTGTTGTGTGGGGGGGTGAGGTCGGACACGTAATTGATGATAATTGGTGTGGGTGTGTGAAAAAAAGTTTTGTTTGTTCTCTATATTATAGTTACGGGTCGTATGAATGAAATTCTGACGTACTACAGGATTCAATACGACTGCAAATCGAACGAGTTTTAAAGTCGCTTTCGTAAACTGGTATAAACACTACTTTTCTTTCAATGAGGTGTAAAACAAGACTGTTTATGTAACCAGGAAGAAACTCTTTCATGTTCAATGAATCACATCATCACATTACACCACAACACTAAAGTGGTCTAGAGTTACTGTAAAATGTTTCATACAGTAAATAATTTATACTGTTTAATGTCAATTTCATTCATCCATTTACACCAAACACCCTGTTCAATATTTAGGAACAATAAAAACAAGAAATTAGGAAGCATCATCCAATTTATTAGACACATTTTAACATTATAAATTAACAAGTAATGCAATAATTAATTTCCCTGGTAATTAGTTACTTCTTATCATGTAACTCAATTACTATTTAAAAGATATCATTAGTAACTACAACTAATTACTTTTAAAAAAAAAAACATGCCCAAAACTGACCATGGCCACATCCCAGCTTGCTAAATGAAGTGACCCCATGCACTCTCTCTCGACACACACTCAAACGTAATACACACGTTAAAACTGTATCCAGGCTGCATCACAAAGAACTTTTATAATCTTTAATAAATAACACATTAGGAATGGCACGTGGTATAAGCGTGTATTAGCCTTCTAGCCTTCTAGGGCCTTGGCTTTTGATATGATGGGTGGTTTGTCTGATTTTCTTGCTCTGAATTTGTCCCTCAGTGTGTGTGTGTTGTGTGTGTGGCCAGGATAAGTAGTTCTTCAAGATGAACGCATTTGTAGATTGGTACCTTTAAATTGTAAGGAAATTCATTAGCTGCATTGGTCAAATAAAACAATTGGACAAATAAATTAATTAAAATGAAGCCAGTAAGGATTTGTGATCTGTAATTATTTGGTGTAGTTAAACTTTTCCTACTCTTTGTAAGTTGAAACCCCACCGACTAAATTCAGAGGGGACAGGCCGGAGAGTCAGTCCGGTGCTGTCCTGGTTCAGTCTATAAGCATTAGGAGTCGGACAGAAGGCAGGGTCGACAGTTGTGTTAGGAGTCATCATGAATAATGCAGGTGTCCTGATGAGTCGTCAGTAAAATCATCTTGGAACCGTAACCCTAAAATCACACAAACACAACTAGAACCTAAAACAAATGCACATCACAACCTAATAAATGGGTTTTTACATTTACAGCAACTTAACAAATGTCAAAAACATATGGCAACATCTTAAAAACAGAAAAGGGGAAAAACTACATCCTGCTTGCTTATCAAAATAAGGTGGATTTATTGAAGTGTTACTTTTCACACAAACCTGCAGTTGTTACAGGGGAGTCAGTAAAACACAGAAAATTGAAGCATAAATATATCTTATAACCTGTTAATATCTTTAATTCATAACAACCAACAAAATCAAGTAAACATTAGTTCTTTAAATAACCAAACAGAGAATAAAACTTAGTAACTAGAAAATTACAACAAGGAAATTTCAGCAGTGGATTTTCACCCTTTCTGTAAGTCTGCTACAAAATTTATTTTGTGAAATTAGCAGAACTTCACAGAATCTTTTATTATTGCTGAAAAAATCTTGGCAGTTATTGTCGGTGTTCTTTTGTTTTGTCTCTCGGTCTGGTTACATTAACATCACTCCTAACGGGTTTTATGAAGTGAAGCAATCTTTTAAAAGTTTGCGGGAAAAAAAAACCAACACCAACCCAAATGTGAATTCGGTTCGGTGCGATTCCACCAAAAAAACTAGTTAAACAAACTAGTGACCAAAAGTAAATACACCAAGGCAAGATTACTGGAGCAGCCGATTGGTTGTGTGGGTTTAATGTTTGCTACGTCAGAATTTCTTTAGCCAATGCGTTTCTGTTCTGTCCACCTTTATTTTTATTCGCATTTAGCCCATTAAGCCTTTTTCGCACAAGTTACAAACCACCTCAAGTAAACGTAAAATCTTTTTTATGAATTAAATTTCTATCATTCGTTTCTAAAAAAATGATGCTTCTAAAATGTATTTATTTAAAACGACTTTGACAAACATAATAAAGTCTAGGTGTTGAATTTGGCCTTCAAACCTCCCCGATATTGAATTTGACTGAGGACCTGTGTGGTCTGATGGACAAACAAGTCCCATCCATTGGGCCACACCTCACATCATACAGCGCAATATTAGACAGGCGGGTTTAATTATTATTAATTAATTATATTTAATTAAAATATAAATAAAATAATGTATCATCACCTTCTTCTAAACCAATCAGAATTGAGTATTCAGCAGTAGTATGAAATAGACTATTTTTTCATTCATTCATTCATTTTATTTTATTTAGGGTTCATCACAAGGTCTGTTTTTCTCCTCAGTGACGTCCCGTACACAAACGGCAACATCACGTTCAGCATGCTAACCCCGGAGCCTAACCGCCGACCAGGCTACAACAACTTCTACAACAGCGCCGCCTTGCAGGAGTTTGTGAAAGCCACGCACGTGCGCATCCGGCTGCATGGACAGTACCCACAGAAACCACTCACAACCTCACAGTAACCACGCAACAACCAAAAACGCCACAACCACATGGCGGTAACCACACCGGCGCCCCTCACGTGAACTCTCGCCATCGCTACTATGCCGTGGATGAGATCACCGTCAGTGGCAGCAGGTCCGATCCTCGTCCCTTACTCTCTCTCTTCCTCTCATCCTCTCTCTTCCCTGTAATGTTCATGCCTAATTCATCATACCTAATAATAATACACCACCAGCCTTTCATTTCACGATTTCCATTACATTCCAAGCCACTTTCTAATTTCACCCCTTTCAATACATTATTGCTAATTTGCTCCTTGTATTTGACACAGTTATGGAGAAAATGCATTCATTAGAGATGGTTATGCATGTGAAAACGGGGGAAATGCAGCAGGATGGTGAGGGTGGGAGAACGGACGGGGGCAGAAGTTTGAGAAATAAAATGTATAATATGGACGAGAGAAGATTTTGTTGTGCGTTAATAATCAATGTGCAATTGTCACATTTGAGCGTGTGTGGTGAAGCAGCGAGCTGTAGAAACTTTGCAGTGATTTCTGTTGTGGGATCCTCAAATTCTATTCTTATATATGAATCCATATGCAGAAACATGGAATTCCTGTACTGCCTCTCCTAATTGTCATTATGTAGGCTGCATTTGTGCGCGTGTGTGTGTGTGTGTGGGGGGGGGTGCTTTAATTAAGAGCTAGTTAAATCGGCACTGCAGAAATTGAGATTTAGAGACGGTGAAATCTCATCATCCTTTGACATTCAAATGTACCTCTCTTCTTTTTCCTCCTATCTATCTATCTATCTATCTATCTATCTATCTATCTATCTATCTATCTATCTATCCATCCATCTACCTACAGGTCTTTCTTTCCTTTCCCTTTTCCCTTTCTTTTCGTTCATCTTATTTTTTATCTCTTCATACTCATTTCCGCTCCTCTCTGCGTCTTGTGAGAGAGAGAGAGAGAGAGAGAGAGAGAGAGAAAGTAAACAGTTGTGGATTTCTTTTGGATTTTCTTTTTGAGGGCTAATAACGTAACGGTAAATTCCGCTTTTGTGGTTTTCCGACTGGGCGTCGAGTTAAATCTGTAAACATTAGCATTAGCTTTAAACTTGCCCAGTAACCTACAGCCATAATGACGTGTCTCTCTCTTTCTTTCTTGTTTTTATCTAACCTTTTCTTAATCTCTGCTTTCTGTCCTGTGTACCGGTCTGAAGGTAAGGGGTCCTCTTATTTAAACGCAGACCAGCTGACAGGATGAAGAACGACTCTTTGAGGATAAATAATGAAAGAAACGACCTAAAGGTTCCCGCGCTGATGGAGACCTGTCAGCTTCCGTGTCGAACATTACAACACGCCACTAGTATTTCCACTGGCATTTATAAATGTTGAATGGGAGGCCCTATTACTCATGCACAAAGATATAATGGAGAAGGAAGAAGAGCGAAAAGCCTCAGATGTAAAAAATGATGAGAGTGTGAGGAAGGCGGGGGGCAGGTGAGGGGGGGGGGAGCGAGAGAGAGCGGTAGACCGGGATGAACCTGATCTGAAGGGGTAAAGTGAAAGTCTGCTGTATGGTAATGTCAACGTAATGAACATGGTTGTAGGGTAAAAGAAAACCTTACACTGTAATTAACAGTAATGACGGGATGTTGGTTAACCCTTTTAACTAAAGATTCAGCTCAGCCCACGTTTAAGCTTTCAGAAATGAATTTGGTCTCAAATAAGGAAGTTGATTTCTATCTATACTCTCCCTCCGCATCGGAACGCTCTGTTTAGAAAGGGTAGGGCAGATTGTAGTCTCAGAAGTAAACGCCCACTGCTGTGATTGGCGGATAGTATTACGGGATAGTAGTGGCTCAGTGGTTAAGATGTTGGATTGCTAATCTGAAGATTGTTATCCACACTATTACATCATAGAGTAGAACATTGCAGAACCTGTCAATTGCCCTGACGACCTTTTAATAGTAATGACAGTTTTAAATATCACAGGATGTTAATATAGCACACAAAAAGTGTTTATTAAGCCACATTTCATAAATAAACTTGCTGCAAAACACCTTTTGACCTGGAGTGACTGGACATTGTAACACAATTTTGGTCACGTGTTTTTGCTAAAAATAAACACACTAAAGCAGATTGAAAAATGTACTTAATGATAAAACATGAAAACATAAAAGTATCATACTGTATGTGGCCACTGCAGAAAGTCTGGACTGCTGAAGCTCTAGCTGGTGCGCTGTGTTAGGAAATTGAGGCAATCGCTGGGTATTTATTAAATAAAGTACCAAACGAAAATAAGTCAGAACAATGACTATAAAAATACTGTGGCAAAATTTAAAAGCACTACAACAGACAATTAACACACACACTGAAACCCAGGAACGTGTGTGTAATGGTGTTAGTCACGGTGAAAATGAGACACAGGTGCAAGTGATCAGGACATGTGGCTAAATGGTGCTGATGAGACACCGCATTTATGTAACGTATAAACTAAAGCAGTATAAAGCAGCAAACATGTTGAATGAGTTGTGTGAAAATATATCTGAGCTAAATTTCATGGTATGCGCTGTGACATCTTGGATTAAAGGTCAGTTCATACCAGATTTGTTGTAAAATTTTATTTGATTATCATTTTTTTACTTTTTTTAGTTAATATCTGAAAAATAGAGGAAATGAAAATGTACTTGGTCGTAAGTGATGTTATCAAAAATATATTTACAGACTTACAACTTACAAAAAAAACTGGGTTCTGGTAATTGAACCCACAATCTTCTGGTTAGCAGTCGCACCCCTTAACCACAAGTCTGATGTTGCTCGGTCTCCCCTGTTAGTAGCACAAAGTGCAGCTGAGATGTCCTTTATCATTCTTGGGAGATAAAAATGTCCTGACCAGTTTGTTTTTTTGTTTTTTTTTTCCCCAACACAGGTGCGAGTGTCACGGCCATGCATCTAGCTGCGACACCAGTATAAAGCCCTACCGCTGCGCTTGTCTCCCTGAAAGTCACACACATGGAGATAATGTGAGTCCGCTTTTTAATCACATGCAAGAGTTCTCTGGAATTAAAAGCGTCCCTGAAAAAAAATGGGCTTTTATAAAGTAAGTGGGAAAGGAGGGAGGGAGGGAGGGAGGGAGAGAGAAAGAGAGGGAGAGAGAGAGCGTACCAGACATGTATCCCATTTCCTGAAAGTGAGAATAGAGAACACTGGGGAGAAAAGAGGGGTAGGAAAACAATACAAGGAGAGGAGGAAGTGGTTTTGTGGGCAGCAGAGCTCTAATCGAGCTGTCCCATCAGCCCCGGGGTGGCGTACGGATACGTAAGGCTGGGGTAATTATAATCTCTAGGAAAGCTCTTATGACGCAGGTTGCCGCTTCTCTTACTGTTACTAGTATTATATTTTACATGTAAAGACACACACGCACAGAGGGGGAAATGGTGGCTCAGTGGTGAGGTGTTGGAATGATACCTGGAAGAGTGGGGTTCGATTTCTAGCACCACCAAGTTGCCACCGTTGGGCCCCTAAGCAAGGCCCTTAACCCCAAATTGCTCAGTTGTATACAAAAATACAGTAAATGTAAATGAGAGACTAGATTATGAAGGTTTAATAACTTTTAATCAATTTTAGCAGTGAATTAGACAATTTTAGCAGTGAATTAGACAATTATTTAAAATGTTCACAATAAATATTAAGGCAACTATTTAAAAAATGTTCAGTTAGTGCGTGTGTGTGTGTGTGTGTGTGTGTGAAAAAATGCTACAACTTGTATGAATTGAAGATTGGTTGATACCTTGACTGTGTGAACGTCAGTGTAAGCGGGTTGTACCTGTAAGGCCACTTGTTTAAAAAATGTTCCACCTACAAATAACCACAATAGTAAAGAACAATAAAGAAGTGGTAGCGCAGTGATTAAGGTGTTGTACCGCTAACTGGAAGATCGGCGTTCGTTTTCCAGCACCACCCAGTTGACAACGTTAAGCCCGTTTACCCCCAATTGCTCAGTTGTATAAAATCGATAAATGTATGGTAAAGGGGCATCTGCCAAATGCTGTAAATATAAATGACCAGCTGGTCCAGTACACATCAAAACACTTGATATCTGCCACATCTTTGAGTTTGCGCTGGGTAGAAATATGGCCAACGTTCCCAATTTCTCTAGACGAATATGCCCCAAATCAAAATATCAAAATTACTCTGGGAATCCTTTGACCCCAGAGAGGCGAATGTGCCAACTATGGGGTAATATTTAGAATCCAGATGTACAAGTTTATAAAATATTTCTCCAGCATTCCTATTGTTTGGGTACAACATCTGTAATGCCTCTTTTTTTTTTTTTGCCCCAATTTCACACATTTAAATTGCACCATCTTTCTTTTCCAACGATAAAACTTGGTTGGCTGCTCCAGCAGCAGACTCGGGCGTAACCTTAGCTAGCTTTCAGCAAAAATAACACGACTGTTTTTCTTTCTGTCTGTCGTCTTTCATAGTATAATATAGCCTGGGAAAGTGGTATCTCAGTGGTTAAGGTGCTGTACTGCTAATTAAAAGGGTTTCAATGGGTTCAATTCCCAGCACCACCAAGCTACCACTGTTGGGCCCCTGAGCAAGGCACTTAACCCCAGACAGTCAGTTGCGTAAAGGAGATAAATGCAAGTCAGGGCGTCTGCCAAAATGCTGTAAATGTAAGCCAAATATTCTCTTCTCTAATCGTAGTACAATATAAGTTTAAATACAGCTTTTAGCTTTTAGCACCTGAAGTACAAAGTTTTGCAGGAATAAATCAGCTAATTCATTTATACAGGATTAATGTGATGATGTACCCACAGTCCAAAGAAGTTATCGATTATATTTTGATTTGCTAACTTAAGCATATGTCTGAAAATGCCATTAAGACGTAAATCAGATTTGTCCCTCTGTGATCCTGAGCCCTGATCGCTTTTTTTGAAGCAATGTTAATATTCCAACTTAATTTTAGACTATTTGAATGCACCGCTAATGAGTGACAGCATCTCCGCATCGCTGACACACAGGCAGCGCGGCCCCGTATTAAACTTTTAGACCTGACTTTGGTGATTTGAATTATTCACGAGCGGACATGCATAATTCACTACAGGCCGCTGCTTTCTCCTCACGCCGTTGTTGCGCTTACAGGAACAAACTGGGCAAACGTGTAGCACGGCTACCAGAAAGAACTGGGTTTATGTGCATGTGTGCATGCTAAATGATGACAGGAATACCTGGCTTGGAAGCAGCTGGCTTGGAGGACCCTTAAGCTATACGCCGTGTTTGTGTGTGTGTGTAACACCCTAATATGTAAATAGGTTACAGTGTAGAGTAGCAGTGAGTGTTACCGTAGTGTCTTGTTTCTGTGTGCCACTGATTGGCAGAGGCTATCCTGTCTTCCTGGAAGAAAGAACTTCAGAACCATTTACAGATTCGAATCCTTCTGAATAAGTCATTGAACCGATCCGAGGGAACGGATCATCTCTATTACAAATAGGGTCTTAAGGCATGCACATAATTTAGATTAGGCCTCCCTATTACTTAATCATTAATCTGATTTTCTATTAAATTTAATCAAATATCATTTGTGTAGCGTTTATGCTAATGTATGTTGCCACAAAGCAGCTTTGCAGAAATAAAGATGATGGGGAGATTCTTCGGAATTTGTCTGACGTCGTATACCATATTGTACTACATAGAATTCTTGCCCGAATGACAGGCTGTCCCACACGAAACCCATGCGTGGTACATCTGCTAGCAAATAGGGAACGCCTGTCTCTCTATATGATACGCCGCTCTAGATCAAATGGACATAAATAATGAATATTTAATTCCTCTATTCTAATGAATGCTGTACCAGGACTATCGAGTTCCGATCCAATCATTACAATTTCCTTGATAACATTAAAGCAGCCAAAATCACTGTCACATGCCAAACCAATCAACCCTCTCTCTTAATGGCCAAACTCCATACCAGCTCCGGCGTTATTCAAGCGCTTCCAGAGAGCAGTCCAGGCCGGGCACCTTTTTTCTTTATCTCTTGCTTACACACCCAGACAGGATCTGATTTAATTTATCCTGTTCTGAACTTTAAATAAACTTCTCAATATAAGAGTATAAAATGTCAGGGTGTTGGTATGCAGACGCCGGCGTTCACACGCTCGCCACACACCGTGGCCTTATCCGGAGCAGCACTCGGTTGACTGTAGCTGAGTTTTGGGAGGCAAAGCGTGAGAGCATGAAATTAGCGGTGGTATTCATGCAGGCTTTTCCCAACAGAATCAGAACACACTCCAGGTCCAGTTCTAGCATTTCCGCTAACACAATGGTTGATATTGATAAGAAAACACGGGTTCATTCAGTTGAATAGAAAGTGCGTTGTAGTGTTTTCACTGTGTTCCTAATAACGTAGCAATGACACCTTAAAGCAGAAGCTTTTAGTTTATCTTAATTTATTCATTTATCCCACTTTAAGCACTGCACAAAGAGTTTAGAACAGATCCGTAGACAGCCCAATGAAGCTTTATGAATTGCGTCTGAATTATATTCATAAATAAAAACAATTCCGCTTTCAGATTAAAATAAAACAATAAAATTAGCTTAGGTCATTGATTTTATGTTAGTTTTTTAAAGCTATGTTTGATTATGAGGTTTGTTACAATCCAACAGCAAGCAGTAATTGGTGGCCCAAGCAAATACCGAGGAAGTGTCTGTTTTTTACTGTTAGCATGTGCGTGATGTACAGTGAAGTTATTCCACGCCTTCTTTTTGTGCAGTGTCAGGGTAATAACAATATAAAACATTCCTTTACAATTTATAGTTTTAGTTAAATTTAAGGTATCCAGAAAGACTTGCATTTGTCTAAAATTTCTTTGATAATTTACCTGAGATGCTGAACATGAGCTGACATATTGAACATGTTGGACCTACACACAACATGGAAGCCTAAAACATTTACTCGAACCCCGATCTTCCAATTAGCAGCCCAACACGTTAACCACTGCGCTACCACTTTCCTCTAGAACTACTGAGCACTGAGTTTTAGTCATACTGTCTTTACAGTAATTAATTAATGATGATGGCATTTTTCTGTCCTCTGATTGGTTACAGCCTATCAGAACACGTATGTAGGGTTAAATTAGGATTTTTACGCACAATGGCTGACTGAGGAGGAGAAACTGACTTGGTGTTAGACATACTTAAAACAAGGCTGACTTTTTTTGGGAAAAATTGGACATTGTGAGGAGACGTCGGCTAACCCCGAAGATAACTAGCTTATCTTAGCCTGGGAAAGAGTTTGTTCGCCACCCACAGGCCGGTGTGACGACGGCATTTCGCGTATTGAGGATAAAAAAATGGTTTTTTTAACCTTAATACGCGAAATGTCTCCCTCGCGCTCTCTCTCTCTCTCTCTCTCGCGCTCTCTCTCTCTCTCGCCTCCCTCGCGCTCTCTCTCTCTCTCTCTATAATGCCATGGGGGTTATATTCGTTTTTTTGTTTTGAATTGATGGTTTCTATAATTGCGAGGTGATAGTGGTGGTTTTAAGAGGTGCATCAGTCGGGTGATGGTGGTGGTATCAGTTGGGTGTTAAAATTATTTGCTAGACTTATAAGATGTGCCCACAATTATAAAATGACCTTTCTGTGTACCAAGTTTGGTGAAACTAAACGAACAAAAAAACTTTTGCGCTATTGAGCTCAGATCCAAGCTTTTGATAGAAACACGCTTTTGATGACGAGTTTAATAAATTTTCATACTGTTGGTAATCCAATCTCAACCTTCCCCATCTTTATCAGCGTTCCAGCATTCAGTTTCCCCCGAGCACAACCCTAAACTAAATGATGAGGTTGGTGGTTCAGCAGGACAACATGATTTTAATCTGCTTGTAATTCAGTGAAGACCAGTTTATTTTGCTGGCTGATTGCACCAGTGGGTTTAGCCTGATGTGGTCCGAATTTTAAAGACAATGACCCGGCTGTCGTGCGCTGCCTTGCAGAAAAGTTAAATTAGTACCAAAGAACCTAAGGCAGTGCACATAGCTCACTTATTCCCAACTAGCTGTGATTTAGAATCACGGACCAACCTCCTGGCATGATTTAAAAGGTGTGAGGAATCCAGAAAAAAAAACTCTCTAAAAAGCTCTAACTGAACCCCATGCCGAGAACCTAAACCTGCATCGTCAGGCATTGTACGCCATGTGATCAGTAATATCAGATTTACTTAAAATAATGTCCCAGATTTATTAGAATTATTTTAATTGAGGTGGTGGTGTAGTCATTAAGGTGTTAGATTGGAAGATTGTGGGTTTGATCCCCAGCACCTCCAAGCTGCCAATGCTGGGCCCCCTGTGCAAGGCCCTAAACCCTCAGCTGGTTATAAAATGAGATAAATGTAATTCATTATGGGTAAAAGAATCCACCAGAAATGTTAATAACATGCAACAAAAGCAGACTTTAAATTAAGATGCACTAAAAATACATTGTGGTAACATCAGGATGCAAGAGAGTGGTCCAAGTGCATTGTGGGACGTGGAATCGGGTACAGTCATGCATATAGGCCACAGTGCATCATGGGAAGTGGCTTGTAAAGTACAGCTCTAACACTAACCCGTGATCTGTTCTGAACTCGTGTCTACATATGCCGAAGTTTCAGTCGAAATAATTTTGTGAAATGCCATAAATTAAAATCCCCCTGTTTGTAATTCTGTATAGATGAGACATTGTTGCCTAATTGCGCTAGTTACTCGCATTGTGTTGCACTTAAACATGCGCTGTTGCTGAAGTCTTTGATAAAAATTTGGAGCTTCGCTACGACTCCTCGATTTCTTGTCCCTTTTCACAGCGAGAACAAAATATTCTCCATTTACCCTCTCTACGTTTCACAAAAACACTGTTATTGGAAGCAAAATTCTCAAATTTGCACTCATCAGACCAGAAAAAACTAAAAAGTCATAAATAAGCACTTATTGAAAAAAAAAAAATAACACAACATTGTGGTGTTCTCAAAGGTATCAAGAAATTAAAGTCTAGTTTTTAATATTATACAGTCGTGCCATTGACTGCTATACAATAATAAATAATATTGATATTAATTTGTTTTACTTGTATGTTTCAGAACTTGTAGTGTGTTGAGGTTTGTTTTTCCTGCTTTGGGAAACATTTAGAAATCACACTATGTGCAGTATTTATATGTATAAACCAGTCAGACAGAAACCATGTTCTGTGCTTTGTTACTTCTGGTTAGTCTATAACAATTTTATTAAACCTGTTATTTAACCCGGACATGATGATGATGATGATGATGATGATGATGATGATGATGAGCCAGGTCTGCATTTCAGCTCTTCTATATTCATTGGATCTTGAACACTGTGTGTGGTATAAATACCTAAATCCCATTGGTACTCTATCTGCCCCCTTGTCAGGCGCCTGGTGTGTTTTAAAGGCTGTACCATGCAGGTGGGCTGGGAATTAGCAATCCCCCAAGGTTTCCTGACGGTTCCACCAACAGTCTAAAATTAAGAGCGTTCACTGCTACCTGAGGCACCTATTAAATCTGCTTTGTTCACTTTTGTCCATTGGAATAGAAAAACTCAAGAAGAATTTGAGTTTTATTGTCCTTAATTCATGTTAATTTTATTGCACGTGTGGTCTTCAGAGTGATGCCGAAAGTCCGCTTTAGTAAATGGTTTAGATTGATGCCAATTTTGTCTCTGTTTTATTTAATTGTCTTCTTATCTGATGGCTTTGCCTGTCTGGACAGTGTGAACGATGCGAATCGCTCTTCAATGACAAGCCTTTCCGAGCGGGAAATCCGGTGCAGGCGTACAGCTGCCGACCCTGCCTGTGTCATGGCCATGCGTCTTCCTGCCACTACGATGCCAGCGTGGACCCCCAACCTAATGAGCACCTTCATGGCGGAGGGGGAGTGTGTGATAACTGCACTCATAACACCACAGGTAGCGATTTCCAACATCATACACTGGCTTTATTTCCCTATTTTTATGTCAGTTTTCACTTTGGCTAGCATGCTATAATAGCTTTGTAGATACTGGACCTGGAGAGAAAAAATGCTGTAGTGTAGTAGATCATGTAGTAAAATGTTCTGCGGTAAGTGGTATTTTTGAACTTTACTACAGTAAATTGTAATAATGTGGACCTTTAATGTAAGAACTTACAGTAACTGTACTATAGTAAAATAAATAAATGACTATAGTAAATCTTCTACAACATTTTACTGTACGTGTGAGAACCGTCACAGCAAAAAAAATGTTAACGTGTTGTTTGGTTTTATATGTTTTGGGGATTTTGTGTGTTGCGTTGATACAAATTGTTTGTTTATTTTTGTTGAAAATCTTCACTGCATTGTTAAACTTTTGTCGAGACAATTATCTGACGTTGCTTTGCATTAGAAACGAGGAATCTGGTCTTTCATACTGGAACACACTGTTCTGCATCAACAACTCTGTTTCCCAGAGAAAAAAAATCTATCAAAATATTGTTGATCAAGTTCAAAGTTTCAAGAAGCTTTATTGTCATTTTAACCATATGAAGCAGATGCAGTACACAGTGAGATGAAATAACGTTTCTCCGGGACCCCCCTGGTGCTACACAAAACATAGAATTACACAAAACAACAAAGAGCCACTAAACAGGATAGACATAAAGTGCATGTGTGCAACCGGGTGCAGACACAGTGCAATAAACAATACAAAAATTAGAAGAACAGTGCAAAAAAGACAATAAAGGACGGGACATAACGCAACAGCGCCAACCATATTGTAGATCAGTTCACTACAGTTCTTCTATAGTTTGCTGAAAATATTAACCGAGTGTAAATACTATAATAAACAAAATACTTCAGTAAATACTGTAATATGGTACAGTTTACCACAGACCAGTTTACTTTTTGGAATGTTATGCTACAGCAAGATACTTTAATGTACTATCTTACTTTAGTCAATCCTGAAGTTTACTGTGGTGGGGTTTTATTTTTAAGTGGACTTGTTGTTTTCTGTGTGTTCTGGGATGTTTTTTTTTTAACTCACCCCAGTTGCTTGATATTTGTGCTACAGTCGCGTAGCAGATCAGAAAATGTCTGTTTTTTTCCACTCGTCTGTCTCTCGTTAACAAGCACCGACTCCCTGCATGCTTTTCATTCCATTTTGTATAAACTTTAGGGACTGGTGTGTGTGTGTGTATGTGTAAGGAAATCCCAGGAGATCAGCAGTTTCTAAAATAATGAAAACACTCCGTCTGGCACCTACAAACATGCCACAGTTACAGTCAGTGAGATCATATTTTTCCCTGATATAAATGTTAACTAAAGCTCTCGTTCTTGACTGCTGGATTGTGCTGCTACCATATGATTGTCTGTTTAATTGCATGAATGCACTGGTGTCTCTAGTATAAAGGTTAATATCTTTTTTTAAACACACACACACACACAGTGATATTAGTGTGTTTCTTGTTATAAAAAGGTAGGTAAATTCTTTATTGTGTAATAGGGCTAGTGTTAATTATATCTGAAGTTTCTTAGTGAGGCAAATAATTCCTATTTATCCATCCCATAAAGATGCCTGTTGCAATGTTTTAGGTTTGTTGTCGCAATAAAATCGGAAGGTTAACTGACAGTTGCGCCACAACATGGTATGCGGCGTGAAATAACTTCTCCCAGCTTACGTTAAAAACACCAAGGAATTACGTTGCAGACATTTTGTTGGTAAATTAGCACCACAATGTCCGCATCATCTTCAAAATAACAACACAAAGGAAGTTTGGTGATGTACTGGTCACGTCTACAACGTCTGGTCCAATTTTGCAAATAAATGCGCAGTGATTGGATAAAATCGCTAAAAATTGTGTTCATAGATCTGTTGGACCCACCACAGTATTGGGTTTCTATCACCACAGCCATAATGTATATTTAATATTTACCTTTTTATTAGTGTTAGATTATATTTGAAAATAAAATTGCAATAATAAAAATGAGCCAAGGCCAATCAGACTGTATTCTAGACTGTGTAAATACATGTTTTTGTCATGTATTTTTTTGTCAGATTACAAAAACAATTATAAAGAACACTTAAATAACGCTGTGGGGACACAGTGTATCTCTGCAACAGTGTGCGAAACCGTGTGTTATCCACGGCAGAATAAGAGGAACATTTCTTGGCAATAAAACCCGCCGTTGAACGCGTTATTTGTTTCTTGCTTTGCTACTTGTTAAAGGGTCGTTTGAGTAAAACTGGTAGTGGACGCGGCCGGAGGAGACGTCTGTTTCCGCAGCTCTGAGTGGAATCACATATTAAGTATTAAGTATATTCAATTCATTGTCCATTGTGCGAGGTACGTGTACAGAGCCAATGAAATGCATTTTTCGCATATCCCATCTTAGTAAGTTGGGGTCAGAGAGCGCAGGGTCAGCTATGATACAGCGCCCCTGGAGCAGGAAGGGTTAAGGGTCTTGCTCAAGGACCCAACAGTGGTTGACTTGCTGGAGGTGGGGCTTGAACCCAGGTGTTTCTGGTCTTCAGATTAACAACTCAGCATATGTTTGTTTCTTCTTGTTTTGTTTTCTTCATGTTAGTCGTGTTTCTCAAATATTTGAAATTGTTGCCACAAACTTTGCACACAGTCTGGCTCTTATAAACGATATCTTTGTCCTCGCAAAAGCCAAAGTTAATTTTAAATTTGATGTCCCGGGCCTTAGTTTGTCCAGCTTTGTCCAAATTAAGCGAAATTGCTAGTATAGGTACTTGTGCCCATCAGTGCTGATTATTTTCCCCCGGTTCTTGCTTTCCACCCCTAACAAACTTGTGCCTGATTAAAAGGGAGGAGCTGTGAGCGGTGTCTGCGCTTGTTCTACAGAGAAGTCGGGGCGTCGCTATGGGCAGAGGACGCTTGTAAACCCTGCGACTGTAATAACAACGGAACGGTCAGTGGCAGTCTGGACTGTGATCAGGTGAGCTGTACATCTACACAAACACACATCTCATAATCATTAGTCACTTTTATCTGAGCAACTGCGTTCATATAGATTTTTTTTTTTTTTTTTTTTTAACACATTAAACAATTTTCCATGCTTCAACAAAGCTTTGCCCCAGCAACCACAGAGCTTAGATAAAGAGGCTTTTAATCCTCTGCTTGTTGATAGACTACAAAATTACACATTGATAAAAAGCAACAGGCCCATCCTTCACCAGAGATGCTTGTGTCAATATATTTGCTGACAATTTTAGCATTCAGCGCCACATTTATCATGGTAGCGATCGGAACAGGGATTGCTGCGAGTATGTAAAAGTGTCATTAGAAAGATCATCTCTCTGGAGAATTGTCTCTTTGCTCCTGTCTTCTTAAGCATCATGAAAGGCTTTTTTCCTTTGGCCCAGGGAGGATCCATGTCAATAGATATACTGGATGACAAATTTGAAATCAATAGATGGGTCAGACCCGTGTTGGATTTGTTGCCTTATTTAAATTCTGGGAATGATTATTTCCTCACTCTCTTGATGACTCGGGTTGTTGGACTGTGAGAAGCTGGGAGGGTGTTGAGCTTGTTATTGGGGTTTGTGAAGGCGACAACAGATGATCGGTTGTAATAATAAGAATAGAAGTTCGTGCGTGCATAAGTTAACTGGTTTGTCGGTGTTTCTGAACACTGCCGCGTAAACGTTTAGGACTTCAACCATGGTGCAAGTGTAGGTTGGTTATATGACAACTGATTCATCCAGGAACAGTCTCTCCATTAGCAATGAACCACATGAGATGTACCAGATATGCTCGGGTGGTACCAGTCTCCCCAGTCTTACCTTTGCTTTTTCTTACCCCAGTAATAAAGATAAGAAAGTCTTCCACTTGGGACTTAGATGAAGGTTTGGAGGCTGCATCTGTAGCATCAACAAGTTGTAGTGGTAGGTCAGTGGTTAAGGTGTTGGACTGCTATTCAGGGAAAATCAGGGTTCGATTTGCAGCACCATCAAGTTGCCACTGCTGGGCCCCTGAGCAAGGCCCTTAACTCCCAGTTGCTCAGTTGTATAAAAATATATCAATGTAAGTCGCTCTGGATAAGGGTGTAATGCTTATGCAAATGCTGTAAATGTAACTCAACATGCGCTCAGCTGCTTAAATATTCTAATTTGAGCACTGTGGCCCTTGCAGATCGGTGGCCAATGTAAGTGCAAGCGACGAGTGTCTGGTCGACAGTGTAATCAGTGCCAGCATGGCTTCTACAAGCTGCGGGCATCGTTCGATGAAGGCTGCCTCGCCTGTAACTGCAGTGCTGCCGGGACCCTGTGGCCACACAATACCTGTCATCCGGAGTCAGGGCAATGCCGGTGTAAAACCAACGTCATAGGTAGGTAACATTGTGCCTTCTCGTTATTGCTCCCTCCTTTCTGCTTTTCTCGTTCCCTCGTTCACCTTCTCTCTTGCTCTCTCAGTATGTCACATTCTCTAAGCTTAAACAAACAATAAAGCCATTTTCCTGTCCGTCAAGGATTTTGTGATATTGCGGCTGCAGAAAACGCAACATAAAATTAAGCAAACTTTTAGATCCTTTGGTCCAAAACAAGCCAATCACAACACACATTCAGATAAAGCCCTCTGGTATCAACATCTTTCATAGAAAGTCAGTATACATGTCTTCACTGCTTAGATTAAACGATTTAGGTTGTTTCACCAACAAAAGTCACATCACTATTTTAAGCATGTTTGAACAAGTCCTGGAAGTAGTGACAGATTTGGGCCAAGATATGGCATTTTCAGTTGTCGTCAATTTGTACAGACCCCCTCATTCGGTGTTTCCGCTTCTATTTTAGATTGTACAATCTAGCTACATTTTGTTTTGAAGACAGCTTGGAACACGCATGGCATTCTTCCATCAGGTTTATTAGTTTATCACCTGAAATGGTTATTAATCCTTAAGAAACCAGAAGAAAAACAGGCAAGAAAAGGGACTTGCTTGGGCCAAGAAACACAAGGAAGACGAGTGGACCACATTCCTTTGATCTGATAAGTGCAAATTGAAAATTTTTGTTTCTAGCGTGTCTTTTTGGGGACAGGTAGTGAGAGCAGACAGATGATGAGGAGGAGGGGTGATGGTGTGCTGGGCGTTACCACTGTTGGTAACTTGGGATGACGTATCGCTGCAAAACCCTGTGGTAGTCATGCTGGTCAACGTGCCCTCAATTTTCCAACTAATCCAACAGAACAATGATCCCAACGAACCTCTAGGTTATGCAAGCGCTGTTTGTCCAGGACACAGAGTGATGGACTGCTGCATCAGATTTCCTGGTTCTAACAGTCACCCGATCTAAAATCATTAGACATAGTTTGGGATAAGTTGGACAGGAAAGCAAAGGAAAAGCAGCCAACAAGCGCTCAGTACCACCAATAGGATTGCTGGAAAACCAGTCCTGATCTCATGAAGCTGACCGAGAGAATGCCAAGAGTGTTTAAAGCTTAATTAATTAAAAATAAAAAATTGTAAGGGAGCTATTTAAGGAATTGTATATAAAATATATTTATACATTAGTATTTCTTTCAAAGCATATATAAAGATAATTCTACTTATAAATGCAGCTCTGTTGTTGAACCCCCCCCCAACAATTTTACTGTAGTCTATAACCAAAATGTTTTTTTAACTACCCCTTTGTGATAAATCTCCTTCATTCCCCCATCCTGTGTCTTTGAAGCATTTCTTCTGAAATGCAAACAAACATTACTTAGAAGATCATGCGAAATTGCTCAGCCTTGAATATCAAGGGCTCGACTAATTTTAATTTTGTAATTCAATGCAGAGTCGATTAGGATAAACCTTAGACGCCGCCGCTATTTTTCATGCTGCTTACAAGTCGTGCCTCTTTGTTTGTCGCTCCCACTGGTATTTCTCAGAAATTAGGTTTGATTATGGCAATTTATTACCTCAGTCACGTTTGGGGGGCCCCCCAGCGGCTTCGCGAGGGCAAAATTTATCAAGTGGCCCAGGAACTCGGTGTACACAATACACTTTGAAATTTTGATGCATGAGAATATTACGTGTAGGGTCTTACTGATCGAGTGCACGGAGCCGAAATGCATAACTACACGTCCCATGTCGTGCATTCGGAACTGCGTTGGTACATGCAGACACTTGACCTAGATTACAGTTTTTATTTTTTCATAGTAAATCCTGTCAGCCAGAACGCACTTCCTTTCCTTGTTTTCTTCTTTGAGAGAAAGTAGCCGCGTCGCTTCTATCGCCACAAATCGTAACATCCGAATCCAACGAATTAAAGCCATTCCTCTTCGTCCTATTTGTCCGTGTCGTGTTGCACACTTAACATAACATTGCAACAAGGTTTAACTGTAGGCAGGAAGCAATATATTAATATTGAATTTAATTTGCTGTCGTTAAGTGCGTCTCGGTGCAGGAACAGAAAGTAGCGGCTGAGCGTGGAGTCACTGCTACTACTAGCAGCAGTACTCGGTGCCCCTTAGGCTCAGCGGCATTAGGAATAGATTACCTGTCAGGAATATGTATGGCATATTCAAATAAGTGCTGTGCATATGAAAAAAAACTGAGATAATTTAAATCTATGTAGTCCCTTTTTTCATTTCTCCCTCTTTTTTTTTTTTTTTCTTTTCCTTGAACTTCCATACATAATTCCATACATAATTCTTCCACATGTGCATTTATTTTTACCTCCACACCCCTGATTTTTATATATATTTATTTATATATATATATATATATATATATATATATATATATATATATATATATATATATATATATATATATATATATATATATATATAAACATTTATTTATTTTTCCTCTTAGTGAAATTAAATGTTTTGCCCGAGGTGGGTCATTCATCATTGGGTAAGGGCTCCACTTAATGATGTCATTTTCCTACCGCACCAGTTTCCAACCCTCTGACCCCCCCAAACACCATGAAGTTTCCTATTTGTATCAGTTTGTAGGGTTTTTAATTGGTAAGATTATTCTGTAACTATTCTGAACATGCATTTTAACTGTCTATAATAATTATACAGGGCTGCATTAGTGTGAGAATTTTCACTTTGGTGCTCACTGAGCTGAAACAATGCCCTGATAAGGACTGGTATATTTGGGAGTAAGCCAAAATGATATTTCGAGATTGCAGTCTTTACTAGCACAAAGAAATGGAAGAACGTTACTCCAGTTTTGGATTGGGTTTGAATTTGCGTTTGTTTATTTTAGTGTTAATGTACAGTTCTTTGGTCGTCTCTATAATAGAAAGAACTCTATGACTGAAGGAGAACCGGAAAGAGTGGATAGAGTTTTTTCTACACTATGATAACCGTGAGGGAAAAAAAAGGTCTGATGAAATGCATTTCAAGTTATTCATCAGTTTACTATTAAATATATTATCACTAATAGATGTAACTGTAAAATATTTTAAAGTATTTTGTGTTTCTATATTCTATAACTGGATTTTTGTTGTATTCATCAAATTTATTTGCTAAGGCTGCTAAAGCAAATATTGGAGTAAATTTAGAATGTCAGATATTACCATATCTATAATCGTCGAAGCTTGACATTTTACCCTGAGAACATGGCTAAAATTGGGTGTTTTTTTTTGTTTTTGTTTAAGCCCTAAAGTTAAAAAAAAAAAAAAAAAGAAAAATAGTTTACAGTTACACTTGTTCTGTTTCCAGGTCGTTCCTGTGATCGCTGTAACTACGGCTTCAAGTTTCTTAACCACACCCATCCAGACGGCTGTCAGCCGTGTGCATGTAATCCAGACGGATCCCTCCACCAGTTTTGCAACCCTTTTACAGGGCAGTGTGAATGCAAGAGTGGCATCCAGGGACTCCTATGTGACACTTGCCCTTCTGGCACCTACGGCCCAGAGGAGCATGGCCTCTGCATGGACTGCAACTGCAGCGATACCGGCACTATAGCGAGCTCGGTGTGTCATCCCGTAACGGGTCAGTGTGTGTGTCGACCGCACGCCGATGGCCGTCGGTGTGACTCGTGCCACGATGGCTGGTACGCCCAGGGCCTCGAGGGCTGCCAGCCGTGTCTCTGCGACCCTGCGGGCACTGTTGATGAATCGGCTTTGTGTGATAAGGAAAGCGGGCAGTGCCGGTGTAAGAGTGGCGTGGAAGGTCTGCGCTGTGACCGTTGCTCTGCACATATGTATAACCTGAGCTCGGGTAATGACACCCACGCATGCCAGCCATGCAACTGCAACTCCGTTGGCACCTTGGCAGGAACGGTGTGTGATCCTGACAGTGGGCAATGTGTGTGTGTGTCCAATCATCAAGCACAGGACTGTAGCACATGTAAGCCAGGTGAGTGTTATTTAACGGCAAACCTTCTTGCTACCAATTACTAAAATTTGGTTTTCTAGAACAAAAAAAGCAGTGTGTGTGTGTGTGCATTTTAATTATCTTGAGTTGCTGATCATGCCAGTGTTTTTATTTCTGCTATTGTTAAGCAGAATGAATGGACATTGTGTAGCAGATCGCTGTGCTCTGCATTTATTCCTGGCTCTCTTACCGTTTTGCTTACATTTAGCCTATGTTGTCCCCAGGAGTGGCATACGCTACGTTTTCACATTCACTGATATTGGAGGTCTTTCCTCAAGCCAGTTCTGTTGGAAAGCCATTCCTAACATTAAGAATTAGAACTTTTGGATGGTTTGTGAATTTAGCACCCAATTTGGGTGAATATCCAGCCCACTGTAGTGGCGGTGCAATGCCAGCAGCTAAGCAGTCAAATTTCTTTAAATCAAACTCAAGCATCTGGTCTCATTGTTGGAGATGACATTTTATCAGAAATCTTTGTTATTGTTTTGTAAAACTAATATATATTTTTAGTGTAATTCTATGTGATTGTCCATAACAGCGACATTAAGCCTAAAAAAACAGAAATTCAGCATTAAAGTTGCAGGTACAATGTTTAGAAATACATTTTAAACTATTCAGATTCCACATTTCAAAAAGAAATCGAAGAAATGTCATGACTTTGTCTTTAACGACCCTTAGAGTGTTTAGAGACATGGTGTTTACATCCACCACCCCAGGTGTGAAGTCGGTGTGTTTAAAGTCTTTCTACACCAGTATTACATAAAACTCGCATCATGCAATGGGGTCCCTGGAACATAGTTTAAAATTGTGTGCATAAAACTTTGTGGTAACATTTGCGAAAGGTTCACATTTTCAGGTGTCCACAAACTTAGAGATATATATATATATATATATATATATATATATATATATATATATATATATATATATATATATATATATAGTATATATATATATATATATATATATATATATATATATATATATATATATCTCTATATATCTCTATATATATATATATATATATATATCTCTATATATATATATCTCTATATCTCTATATATATCTATAGAGATATAGATATATATAGATATAGATATGGATATATATATATATAGATATAGATATATATAATAATAATAATAATAATAATAGAGTATATATAATGTCTATTGTTCCTCTTAAACTTTACTGTACATACAGTTTTTGAAAAAATTAGATAAAATTTAACTACTCTGTTATAGCAAAAACTATTATATTAGCTGAATTGCCATCTTTTTTGCTATAATTTTATAACGTGCTAACGACGTAAAAACACCAATGAACTAATGTAAAAAAAAAAAAAGTCTAAGCTGCGTCTGAAGTCTATATTTGTACCTCCAGACTGTAACTGTGTTCTATATAGCATGATTACGAGTAGAATGAAGTTTGGAGGTATTACATCCGCTATTGTTATGTGACATTCAATGTCAATATCAGCATAGTTTTTTTTGGGTTTTTTTTTTTTAAGTAGTAGCCTACTTAGTTACCTAAAAACTCTTGAAAGGTGTTGCATTGCAGTTTACCACCATTTTCAGTCATCTCTCACGCGAGCTCATGGGATGGTAAAGGACGCATTTACACTGCATGTATCAAGTGACCCAATTCCAATTTTCTCCTTTAATGTGGCACAGATTGTATATTGTATCGTATTAAGATGTTGGATTACTGGTTCGATTCCCAGCTCCACCAATCCACCACTATTGGGTCACTGAGCAAGGCCCTTAACCCTCAATTGCTCAGTTGTGTAAAAAAAAAGAAATGTAAGTCGCTCTGGATAAGGACGTCTGCCAGATGCTGTGAATGTATGTATATGTAGCGATCAATGCTACGCTCGCCCAGGCTGCAACAAGCATTCTTTTGCCAGCCTTTAAATATGGCGTTAATAGCAAAATACTGAACAATCGTTTCGTCTGCGTCCATTCACTGAACACCGATTTGACTTATTTTTCCAGGCAGTATGTTTTTCCTGGGTTGTTGTGCCATGTATAGCGTAAATGTAGATATATATATATATATATATATATATATATAATATATATTTTCACAAAATTGGAATTGGGCATCAAGACCTGCAGTGTAAGTCATATGTGTACTTCTGCGAGGAAGTAGTAGATCATCCAGGAGCATTTCACCTACTCTTTTCCACATATTCTGCATCTGGACATACTACACTACTTGTCTACTTACTATACTTGCATACCATATAGTGGCGAAGTATGAGATTTCCGATGCAGCCGTAATCCTGTACCGTTCCACCTTCACTAGATGTTAACACTACACTTTTTAATCATCTACCTTCCACCTACCAACTGGAATAAACTTAAATCTGACAGAAACCCCAAATTTACCCAGTGTCATTAATTAATACTGTATATGAATGTTGTCTCTTTCTGTTTCCTCGTAAGATCCTTTTCTACTTCTCGAGCCAACTTTTTTAATGCGCATCAGTAAACTGGAAAAAATTACACAGTAAAAAAAATAAATAGCCTGAGCTTACGGCCCTTTAAAGAGCACCTCATGGAACCTGGATGCAGTAACCAGACAGTGATGTACAGTTGCTCCTTCTTCACCCACTGCACCTGGTAAAAAAAAAAAAAAGCTTTACCCAGCCTCCACCGAGCCTTCCGGTCCACCCGGCACATAAAGCATGTGTACCGAGAGGGGTGGTGGCAGGAGAAAATTGAAAGCGCAGGGAGAAAGGGGGGGGGGATCTATCTACAACAGCTGATGACTCTGTTTGGGGGCCCCTCCCCCTATCACCTGTCCCCAGGAGTGTGTCTGCTCTGTTTACTCATATTTTACCCGTGTGCTAGGGAGCAGGTTGTGATTGAAACATCTCAAACCTGCTGTTCTGAATAATGCCCTTGTGGTTCCACAGTCTTTTCCTCTCCTCTTAAAAGTAAAGAAAAACATTTGCTCTTATGGTAAGATAACCATATGGTCCCCTTGTGAAGGCTTATGGTTATTTTATTTGCAGGTTACTTCCGTTCTGACAAGCGACACGGTCCGTGTGAGGCCTGCAACTGTCACCCAGTGGGAGGAGTTGGGCAAGTGTGTGACGCAGACACGGGGCAATGCATTTGCTCTAATTCATCGCTCGCCGGACGCAAATGTGACCAATGCCAGGACTTTTATTTTGGTTTTAACCCAATCGAAGGCAGGTAAGCGTGTGAATTATAGTGTGTGCATAACCATCTACATTTCTTCGGCTTTTCCAACTCCACACAAATCCGCCAAAAGCGTGTACTTTTAGATTTCTAGAAACTTCTAATTGGTCTGTAATTATTAACATAAATGAATTGCAGGTTAACCAGTGGCCGGATTTATGTCCAAGTGTCTTTTTACCCTTAAAACAAGGGTTATAAAATGAAAGCAAGCTACTCCAAAAAGGTTTCAGAAGTATTGCATCATTTTAGAAGGAAAGCTCAAAGGAACAGAGGAACAGGTGAAGTTAAACGTACCAGAATAAATATATCCGCTATCGTTTAAGCCTGAAATACTGCCGCGCAAGTAAAAACAAACTTCCAACCGTTTGACTGTAATGATCAGTACTGTGATTAGGTATTTTTGGAGAGGTGATATTTTGCACAGTCACCCCCCATAAGGAAGGTATCATGTAAAATACAGATTTAATTCCCCGTAATCAGCTAGTTAGAAGGTTAAAAGTAGATTTACCTGCTGGACGGTGATTTTAACTGTATATCTAAAACCAATCAAAATAAATGATTACTTCTAATTGACGTTTGACAGACTGAGCTGAATTCAGCAGATTATAGTTAGAAACTTGTGGAAGTATTATATATACTTTTATATACTTTATATATACGATACACACAGTATATTTTTATTGTATTCTATTTTTTTCTGTATTTTTCTGTATTTTTTTATTACTATTTTACTATTTTTATTACTATTTTTACTTCTCTATTGCCCCTTTTTCTAAACACGGGAGTCGTAAAAAAAAAATTCTCTAAATGTTGTACTGTGTATTTTAAGTCTAACCCTAACGCTGGATTTAAGTTTCTGCAATGTCAAAAATGCTAACAAAGTGCTAACATACACCGTGTCCCGCTATAAATCTGATATAGTTTAAAAAAGGGGGTAAAAACTAGGATTACTCAGTTAGATCTAATTTTGAAATAAGCTTTTATGGAAATAAAGTAAACCGGTTGATAGACTAACAGTAATTCAGTAAATGTATGGTAACGTTTCGGTAATGTCTTTAGGCTGACGGTATGTAAAATATGGAAGGATATCATTTGCCCCTCCTCCATTTCTGGAAAGCTTTGATGACTGAGTGTCGTGTGTGTGTGTGTATATAACCGTGTCTTTCCGCTTGACTATGGCTATTTGAGCTAGTTAGCAGTTTGATGGCCTACAGGTTCAGCCTGTGTTCATGAAAGGTCAGAGCAGCCATTACAGTAACCTGCCTAAATGATCGTATGCTTTAATGCTCTTGGAGCTCAATTTGTCAAATTAGGCTGTAAATACTAAGCAATGCTAGTTACATCAACTCGCCAGCCTGTGCGCCCGACATACAGTGAGACGCACGGAAATTGTGTTGGTTATTGTTATTCTTGCATTCAGCAGATTTCTTTGATATTATTATTCCTATTGAGACCCCACAGCCCACGGGTAGGTCTGGTCCAGAGTCTTGTTTGAATGACCTTTGAGAAAGCTCTAAGGAGATATTTAACCTCGAGCCATGCTGAGTAAAGCAAGAAAAAACAACGGAAGACCCCATAAGCAGCTTCTACATCTCCAAAATGAAAACCAGGATGTTTAGGAAGTGCTGAAGATCCAGCAAATATTCATTGCGGCCAGATCCGAGGGCTAAAAGATGGGATGGGTTTTTGTACGTCAACAAAAAGATCTGCAAGACGTTGCAAATTGCTAATCCATACGTGTAACGACAGATCGCCCAGGCTTGCACTTATTCACAGCGGGGAAGAAAAATGAACTATTTAAAACAATTACAGGGAAGCTTGAATGACATCAGGAGAATCCATCATATAAAGATTTCTTTCTGGAAATATTACAAACCCATTTAGCCAGGCTCCTTCAAAATCAATAAGGTTGCGCATCTTATTTTGCGGATATTATATCGCGCTGTCCCGATGTGGTCGGTCTAATAGGGGGCGGTTAAAAAGGCCACAAGATGGTTATGGAATATTTCCCATCACAACAGATGACATAAGCCCAGCTACCCAGAATACAGCAGTGGGCTAATCATTAAACCCTGGGGTAAAACAGGCTTATTGCACATGCACAAAATCAGGTTCGGCTCACAGAGTAAGAATGTAAATTACCCGTTTATTCTAGTTGCCACCGAAACTTGTTTAATCACGTTTGGGATAATCGCCGCAAACTTTGAACGCCGAATTTATATTGGATTCACTTCAGAGGCGCCTTATTTCCAATCCAAAGGTGTATCGGTGATTATATATTGTTATAAATTGTATCATAGTGTGAGCTATAAAAATAATTAGAAATCTAAACATTTTCTTTTTTTTTTTATTCTGGTACAATTTTTACTCCTTTTATATCTACATGGATTAACAACGATCAAGAAGTTGAGTCTCCTTGTAAAGCGGCAAGGTCGTCCCGTGTCAGAAAACCATGAGCAAATCCCAAACCCAACCACACGACAGGACAAATTTGCGTCTGATTAAGGATTTTGCGCTTTTCTCAGCTGCGTATGCGAGAGTGTCAGGCTCTTGGCCCTCTCGTCACCCTTCAGCAGCTCCGCTGGGGGTTTCACGCAATTCACACTCTACAACATCCTTCCCTCACACTGGATGCCGGCATCTGTAAATGCCTCTTTTTGGTGTGTGTGTGTATATGTGTAACCTTCCGCTTTCATCCGAGTCAGTTCCTGTCTTTTTAACTGTGCAGATTAATCTGGATGTAACTTTGGATTAATGTCAAACGCAGCAAAACACGGTATGTAGCTGAGGTAATTATTTGTGCATAAACTCTTCCTTCTCTTGTGTCTACTCGATGTCTAGGTGTGAGCAGTGTGGCTGCAATCCAGCAGGGAGTTTCAACGGCTCCTGCCACGCCGAGACAGGCCAGTGCCTGTGCAAGCTGTTCGTGACAGGCGAGAAATGTGAACTGTGCATAGAAGGAGCGAGTCACATGGACGCAGCCAACCACTTGGGCTGCAGTAAAGGTCACAACTCAAAAAGCATTTTCATATGTTGCTCCATATGTCGTTACAGGCTTTAGATTGTTAAACTTTTTTGTCCTTGGCCAACAGTCGCAGAAAATATTTGCTGTTTTCTGCACCTGTTTGCTGTTTTTCCTTATATGTACATCTAATCATTTTGTTTAATAATTATAAATTTCCCTTTGGAACATTCTAGCATGTCTTCTATCTAAAATGTACCTATGGACTTGAGCAGGGAAATAGAACTCTTACTGCGCCAGACTTTCACCCCCACAAATCAGTTTTTTTTTATTGCATGTTTGCTCCGTAAAGCTTTTTCCACAACGTTTTATATACACACACACACTCCATTTGTTGAGAGCTCCTTTACCACAGTGGTGGTGGTGTTTTTTTTACCCCCTGTGACCCTAAAAAATAATCCTCGTTATTTGTCTTTACCCTCACCTGCTTTTTTTTTTTTTTTTTTTTTTTTTTTTTTTTTTTTTTTTAGAGCCCAGACAGCAGCCTCCTCCGACGGGCACCGTGCTCAATGCCAGTGCCATCACGCTGAGCTGGAATGCCCCAGATTCACCCAACAGCAACCTCCTCACCTACACGCTTCTCCGGAACCTGGAGCCCATCCATACCAGCTACAACCAGTTTCCTTTCGGTCAGTTAGTTTGGCTTAATAATCAAATAGTACTTGTAAAAATAGACGTTCTTGTAAAAAAAAGAAATCCAGATGTGCTGTACGTTTAGATTCAGGCTTTAGAAAAACCCTTTGTGTGGTAACATGGGTTAGGAACCTAGAAAGGATTCAGACTCAAATGAAAACCTCCTCTAGGTAACAATGAATAAAAATGTTGAAAAAAAATCTAGGTCTACTTTTAAGTACCAGGTGTCAAAAACTGCCTTTACAGCTAACATCATGAAATGCTGCACACACAACAGGTTGTACAAACCAAAGCATAAATGTGAGCCGTGCTTATTCAGCTACAATAATATTAGTACGTATCGGGCACTAGCATAAGATGAGGAGGTCTGGGGTGCGGTTGATCTTCCGGTTCATCCCAAAGGTGTTGAGTGGTGTTAAGGCCAGGACTTTGTTCAGAACACTCATGTTTTTCCACCATGTCTCAATAGAAATAATGTAATGAGACAACATTTAAAGACATTTCAGACAACTGTGTGCTTCTACATTCGGAGCAACATTTGGAGAGGAACCACAAATGGAGCTAATGGTTAGGTGTTCACCAACTTGTTTGGTTTTGGAGAAAAGTTTGCTCAAATTAAGATATCGGTTAAAAGATGGTAAGAAATTAGTTAAGCTGCATTTAACACTTGCTACTGTAATGTGGGACATGCTTGTACTAGTTAAAAACGCTCGTTTTTTTCCCCCTCTGAATAGGAATGATGCACTTCACAGACGCTGCTCTGTCTCCGTACACACACTACACCTACCAGCTCGTCACCAGCAACATCCATGGCAACACCAGCAGCTCCAACCTCACAGTGCGCACTCTGTCCTCTGCCCCTGATGTCAATGAGCTGCAGCTGAACGTCGTAGGTCGGGCTGGTCCCACCAACATTTCATTCAACTGGACAGAACCTGTAAACACCTCCGGCCCAGTGGAGCACTACACCCTGCTTTCAGTTCGACACAACGGAGAGGAGAAAATTCATTACCGAGGCCTGGGGAACGAGTTCACAGTGGACGCCCTTCATCCGTTCAGCCACCACACCTTTGTTCTTCAGGCATGCACTAGTGGTGGCTGTGCTCGATCTGCCAACGTCAGTGTGGTTACAGCACAGGTTCCACCGCAGGAACAGCCAGCACCGCGTGTGAACACGCTTTCCTCAACGAAGCTGCAAGTAGACTGGGAGCCGCCCGCCATGCCTAATGGTAAAGCTGAGGTTTTGCTATAAAAATGTTCAGATCTCCAGTGTCCGTATGTTCAACAGTAGGGGTATTTTGTTGTTTTTGACTTTTTTGCATATTAGTTATAAAGCTGCCCCAGCTGTTTCTGCTGGGGTGAATACTAGCAGAATACCTGAATTTTACCCTTTAATTTTTATTTCTATTAATATTTATTAAAACTTATCCTTTATTTCATATAGTTTTTTTTAGGGTTCTCTGCTTTTATTAGTGTATATTTAAGTTAGAGATCTTAACCAATCATATTGCGGCATCAGAGAAATCTACCTCACCGCCCTCAATGTCATCAGTGTGGGAACCTGTATTATTTAGATGTCTAAAGGATTTTTTTATAATACTATAAGCGGCTCTAATGAGATGAAAACATATTGTTGACCTCACACTGTCCACAGAATTAAAATCCTTAATATTTTTTTGACTCTAAACTGCACCACATGCAGTCACATGACCTCCACATTAACGCCAGTAAGCTTAACTACACCACATAGTCACATGACCTCCACATTAACGCCAGTAAGCTTAACTACACCACATAGTCACATGACCTTCACATTAACGCCAGTAAGCTTAACTACACCACATAGTCACATGACCTCCACATTAACCCCAGTAAGCTTAACTACACCACATACAGTCACATGACCTCCACATTAACGCCAGTAAGCTTAACTACACCACATAGTCACATGACCTCCACATTAACGCCAGTAAGCTTAACTACACCACATAGTCACATGACCTCCACATTAACGCTTAATTAACACACATAAGCCAGTAAGCTTAACTACACCACATAGTCACATGACCTTCACATTAACGCCAGTAAGCTTAACTACACCACATAGTCACATGACCTCCACATTAACCCCAGTAAGCTTAACTACACCACATACAGTCACATGACCTCCACATTAACCCCAGTAAGCTTAACTACACCACATACAGTCACATGACCTCCACATTAACCCCAGTAAGCGTTCTAATCTTTATTTTTAAAAAAAAAAAAAAAACAATTTGGCCATTTTTGCCTTTATTGATAGGACAGACTGAGAGATGAAACAGGGGAAAGAGAGGGGGTGGGACGGGTAATCGAACCCAGGGCGCAACTGCGCATGTGAGTGGCAACATGGCGCCGGACAAAATAACATGCTTTTTGATAAACGGTCCACCCTGTGCTGTCTTCTGTCAATAAATCATAGTGAAAGTGGTAGTGCAGTGGATAAGATGTTTGACTACTAGCCTAAAGATTGTGGATTTGATTCCCAGCACCATTAATTTACCACTATTGGGCTCCTGAGCAAGACCCTTAACCACCAACTGCTCAGTTGTATAAATGGGTTAAATGTAAGTCGCTCTGGATAACATAACATACCCAGGTAGATAAATGTCTGCCGAATGCCAGAAAAGGAAATGTAAATAATGGTTAGTATAAACACATTTAACAACTTTCTAGCAATCGCATTTCTCAAGCTTAAAAAAATCACAAGCGAGGAATTAGTGATGCATTTTGTGTCTCAGGCGAAGAAAAAAAAAAAAACATTTTATTTTAGGAATATTATATTATTTCAGGGATTGAACTTAAAAACCTGATCAACAGTGCAGCAGTGGTAATTTCTGGGTTTCAGGACCTTGTTAATCCCACCAGTTCTGCCTTTCCAGTGTCGTTTAAAGTAACTATACTATTGAATACTTTACAGTTCTAACAATCCACTGCTGCATCTTCCTCACACTCAGCAGTCCTCAGCCCCGTTGTTACTGTAATGAGAAACACCATTAGAGAAACCGCTATTTGATGTCTGTCCGGCTGAAAATTAATTCCTGGTGAACTTTAATCTACAACTGAGAGGCTTGATTAAGGCTCAGGCTTTATTCCGCGGTAGAAACCGGCGGGGCCGCGCGTCACACTTTACGGCACTTGATTGCTGCATACAATTACGCATTGTGCCTCACGCCAGCAAGAGTGCTGCAAAATAGCTTTCTGTATATCAGTGACTTTTAATGGCAGTTATTATGCTTTATCACAAATTAACTCATTAACATGAGTCATTATAAAGTACCCTCGGAGAATTCGCACAATTCCACTCTCTCTCTCTCTCTCTTTCTTTTTTTTTTTTGTCTGATTTTTCTTTTATCCCGCTGCCGTTTTTGGCCGGCAGACTGTAAATCCAGCCGCTGACAACATGCAATTACATTACAATATCTCCTCAATATTTTCTCTGCCTGGGAAATGATAATTATATGCCGTTTTCTGTTTTTCTCCTGGAAAACGGTGCCTTTTTGCGTTAAGGAATTAAAAAACCTGCCTTGAGATTTCGCTTATTGCTACCGAAGGTCACTTTGATAAAGAGAAAAGCATCAGTTGTGGGTTTTTTAGTTTTACAGGATGTGCAAAAACTTTCTGTAAACTTTTTAAGTGGATAATATTCTTTAGGGCCGTGGAAAACGGCTAACAATCGCGATATTTTTTTTCCACGATAGCGTATCAATATTTTTACCTTCTGGTATCACGATGTATTTATATTTGCGTTTACGTTAATGTTTAATTAAAATTAAATAAAAGCTTCTTGCGCTGTTCCTGTAGTTACATTTACAGCATTTGGCAGACGTCCTTATCCAGACCGCATTTCATTTATACAGCTGAGCAATTCGGGCTTAAGGGCCTTGCTCAAGGGTCCACAGTGGTGGCTTGGTGGTGCTGGGAATTGAACCCCGGTCTTTCTGGTATCAGTCCAACACCTTAACCACTGAGCCACCACTTCCCTGTAGTTGTCGCTGACGCATCGTATTTTATTAATAATAGATTCACATTCAAACTTTTAGACAGTAAAAGTAAAACTGCACCTTCATTAGTATTTGTCCCATGACTTAAACAAGTCTTCCTCTGATTTCTCTTCATTCCAGGTATAATTATTAGGTACGAGCTGTTCATGCAGGTGCTGAATGAGTCCAACCCCAGCCCAGAACACCGGATTTTTCTTAGCACTGGTTGGTTGGACCCGCTGCAACCTTCCGACTCAGTTGGTGAGAACGCTTTGACTCCGCCCGAGAGCAGCGTCGTGTTGTCCGATCTGGAACCTTTTACTGCATATCGCTTCAGAGTGCTGGCGGTAAACATGGCCGGCAGCACGACGTCAGAGTGGAGCACTGCACGTACCGCAGAGGGAGGTTAGATTTGCGCGCACACAATCACTACGAAAAAAAAAAACCCCTGTCTCCAGTGTTACGTGACCGTATGTGTCCCGATGAGAGAATTATTTTCTTTTCTTTTACAAGATATGAATTAGAACCTACTTTATTAAGAACCATATTGGCTTTATTACATCGTGCCTCACACCTGTGCCCCTTGTCCAGAACTTTGTCCCCCGAGTTACTGTAGGATAAACAAATAAACAGGAAATGTATGGATGGTCAACAATATCACATGCTTGCTTTATTTTAATACTTAAAAATCACCTGATTTGTTGTTTTTGTCTGCGAGCAGTGGAACCTGGTGCGGTCTTAGAACATAACATGAATTGACTAAAACCAGTTTAGCCTTTATACTCAACCACTCACTCAGTTAAAAGCTTTTTTGTGCCATTAAATAAATTCTTTTATATAAGGTTCTTAAACACTCAGTCCAGTTCATCGGGCAACATTGTTCACATTTGATATTCCATTCAAAGATAAAATTAAGTGCTATGTTTGTATCTGTATATTTGATGTATTGCCGTTCATTCACATGATTACTCATGAGTTGATTTTCAGATCTTTACCTAAAATGCTCAATTAGCAGGTCTTTAATATTAAAAAACTTTTGCTTTGCTATAATTGGTATAATTTCGGTGTCTTATTTTAATGTTGTGATTGTCTGTTCTTTCCCTGACAGTGCCAATGTACATGAGCCCTCCGCAGGTGTCCCCATTGTCCTCGTCTTCACTTCGAGTGAGCTGGGAGACGCCACATGAGCAGGACGTCAGGGGAATAGTGACCGCATACCGGGTCAACCTTTACCAAGAGCAGACCTCCAATCCTTACACCCCTCCAGTCCTGACACAGGTCTGTATGTATGTATGTATGTATGTATGTGTATGTGTGTGTGTGTGTGTATATATATATATATATGTGTATATGTGCGTATAAAGCTGTGATGTAGTGAAATTTGGATCAATGGAAATCTTGTTTAAATTATAAATAATAATATTTCTGTATGATGTGGTATAAAAGCTCAGATCATAGCGATCCGTAGCTAAGCAACCCGTACTGTAGGTACCAGTGTAATGCAGAATTGGGTGAAAATTTTCCATTTTAGGGTTTATAACCAGTTAAATCAGGAGGACGAGAATTTCATAATTAACAGGAAGACAATACAAATAAAATATAATCAGTAATATCAAAACTCAGTGACATCAGTACATTAATTTATCAGTTCTCCTAATGTATGTGTTTAAAATAGAACACATTACTGGAAAAAGAAAGCTTAAGAAAGAAATATTGTTTGCTTTTTGGGTAAAAGTCCATTTTTAGCTCTTTCCAGTGCTGTTTAATAAAACTTTAATCTAAACTTTAATGTTAAAGCTAAACAGAAAATATACAGCTACATCAATTTAATACTGATTACCAACACATAAAAAGCTTTTAAGACCGAGCAAGACACAGCCGGGACTAAATGCTCTATGTGGTAGCGCAGTGGTTAAGGTGTCGGACCCAGGTCCGATTCCCAGTACCACCATGTTTCTGCTGCTGGGCCCCTGAGCAAGGGTCTTAAGTTGTATAAATGAGATAAATGTATAGGGCGTCTGCCAAATGCTGTAAATGTAAAAGTACTGGTACGTGGGCTAATTTCTTCCAGCCAGATGAGGGTAAAGGATAGATCAGTGATGTAAGGAACTGAGTGTTAAAGCCATTCAAATGAACCATTTTCCTTTTACTTTTTGTCTATTTTTTTTTTTTTTATAAATTCCCATTGCATTTCACTCAGTTTAGTTCTTCCTGTTCTTTGCTTCCTATACGCATGCAGTGCTGCCTTCAGTCCAGAAAGGTGGAAACCTTGTGTGTGACACCAGTCCATCGCATGGCCACACATACACATATTCACCTAATACATACATGTTTTTGGACTGTGGGAGAAAACCGGAGGACCCGGAGTAAATCCAAGCAAGCACGGGGAGAACATAACCCACTGGCCGGGAATCGAACCCGGGCCTCCTTGCTGTGAGGCAACAGTGCTAACCACTAAGCCACCGTGCTGCCCTGTGTGTGATTATAATATCTGAAAAAAAAATCTTTGTACTCCCTTTGCAGAAATACAGACCCAAACTTGCTTCATGCTTCACTTTTGTCCACAGACACTGGTTATTGTAGCTCCTTCATGCCCTCAATGAACAGACTGCATCCTGTTACAGCCCATCAGTCCAGAGAATCGGCTGCCGGTTTCTGAGTTTCTTATGACTAGACTTCTCCAGACAGTAGATGGATGTACCTAGGTCCTACAGGTTTCCACCAGCTCTTTGCTGATGTTACAGCTGGACGTCTTCTGATAATAAAAGGAATTCAGCATAATTGCTGGTTTTTTATATGCTGCATCGAGATTCATTGCCTGACCTTCATCTACAGTCCTCAACATTCCCAACATTGTTGGACCAGCACATTATAAAAACCCCAGTGTCCGTTAAAATCCTTGCCAAAGAGAGATCTTGCCAATGGAATTTAACATCCTTGTGTAGGTTGTTTAACCTAAATAACATGGCTTTGTTAGGACATGCACTATGTATTCATGTTGATGTTCTGTAGGTATAAGTTGTGTGTTTGTGTGTGATCCTCAGTGGTTGTACAACGCCGCAGCAGATGAGCGGCGCTACACTGCCACAGGCCTGAAGAGCTATAAGGAATACAGCTTCACTGTGACGGTGTGTAACAGCCAAGGGTGTGTGAGCAGTTTTCCCGCTTCAGGACGCACTCAACCTTCAGGTTAATAAGCACTAATTGATCAGCTATCAGTTCTAACTCATTGTATGGGTACCAGGAGTAATTCTTAGAGAGTATTCTAAGATCTGTTTTATTAGTAGTAACAGTGCAGAATGGGTGTGCTAGGGGGCCCATGCACTTTGGGAACCCCCCCCCCCCCAGTAAAAAAATGGGTGGAGCTCATTTTCTGTTTTATCAGTAGTAAACAGTGCAGAATGGGTGTGCTAGGGGGCTCATGCTCCCTTGGGCTGTTTGGGGACCCCAAAGATCTGTTTTATTAGTAGTAACAGTGCAGAATGGGTGTGCTAGGGGGCCCATGCACTTTGGGGGCCCCCAGAGATCTGTTTTATTAGTAGTAACAGTGCAGAATGGGTGTGCTAGGGGGCCCATTCACTTTGGGGACCCCAAAGATCTGTTTTATCAGTAGTAACAGTGCAGAATGGGTGTGCTAGGGGGCTCATGCTCCTTTGGGGAGCCCAAAGATCTGTTTTATCAGTAGTAACAGTGCAGAATGGGTGTGCTAGGGGGCCCATTCACTTTGGGGACCCCAAAGATCTGTTTTATTAGTAGTAACAGTGCAGAATGGGTGTGCTAGGGGGCCCATGCACTTTGGGGACCCCAAAGATCTGTTTTATCAGTAGTAACAGTGCAGAATGGGTGTGCTAGGGGGCTCATGCTCCTTTGGGGACCCCAAAGATCTGTTTTATTAGTAGTAACAGTGCAGAATGATGTGCTAGTGGGCCCAACCTTATTCTTTCATAGGGCCCAAAATTGCTAGAAGCGTCTTTGGTGCTGTGCATAATTGTGGCCTATTTATAAATTAACAAACATCTCACATTATGCAAATATTTTATGCAAACAATTATCCAAGAAATTTAGTCATTCTAAAGAAAAGATAAACTGAGAAAAATGAGCTTCTTTTACACTTAAAAAGGAACGTACTTTGTTCTGAGACGCTTCAGATTACAGAATATATTATAGGTATTACTGTAGTATATGGAACGAACCAAACTAACTGTGAATAACTATACTTTGTGGACAGTTGCCTACGAACTTTATTATTATTAAAATTGTATTATTAAACCTTTTAATGCAATTTTATGAGAATCGCAACATGTTAGGCTGTGGTGGGAATAAGACATGCTTATACAAAGAAACTTGTGGTTTACTTTGAGTTTGTTATGAATTAGAGCAAAAACACGAGGAGGAAAAAAAAAAAAAGACATACCAAAGGCAAAGCACTACCCCAGACGTGGTAAATAGGTTTATTTGTACAGAGACAAACTGCTTATACTTTGTAAGGTGTGTGTGTGTGTGTACAGTCATCATGGCCTTATGGTTGAACCCAATGAAGTGTTTTCTTCCTCACACTCTTTACTAAGTGTTTGATTGTTAAATTGATGCAATAATTATGATCCCACTTATATTGACAGTGTAATGACTGACGCATTGCTGTGATCTGTCTCCTGAGGCGTTGTGCTGGTAATGTGTGTATACACTTAAAACTAAATTAGAAGGAAAAATTGGGACAAGAGGTTTTTAATTAAGTTGTGTGTGATGTGTGTTAATTCCGTCTGTGTTAATATTTGTTAATTTCCATATGAATATTAATGAATTTCCTGTAATTGGACACGTCCATCATGACTATGTTTAAAGGCCAGTCCCAAGCAGCTGAAGGGGCACGGCAGGAACTCTCACTCCTGCAACAGTAAGTGTTGCTCTCAGTCGAACCCGGACGGCTTTTTATCCCTGAGGAATACGAATGAAAGCTATTAGAGATTGACTCTCTCGACCATTTCTGTACTTTAGAGACGGGTGAGAAAGTCGGCTAGAAATTGGTTCAGGCGTTCAGACAGGTTAAGAAAGTATGTCATCAAGACATTTTCATCAGAAGAATGTCCATTTTTAGTGCTCCCCCCTTCATTGTTCCATTGAGACAGTGTCTTACCATAAGCGCCATGAGTTCTTTTGTATGCTTTCTTCCTCCTTTTTTTCCCCTGGCCTTATTAACCAGCTCCATCTCACCTTAGATGATGACTTAATGACTCCCTCAGCCCTCCTGCCGGAGTTCGACACTCACCTCGTCCACTTGCCCATTTGCAGCCGAATTCATCGCTCGGCAGTAAAAACAATTTACTGTTAATTACAAGGAGAAAAATGTGCTGGCCAGCTCCACACGAACACCATGAATCAAATACCACTCGTGGAGATTTATACGGAATATGTAAGTAGGACGAATTAGTGGGGTTTAATAACAGAGGCACAAATCACGCAGCCTTCAAGGGCCCTTAATTGATACTGTGGGAAATGATGGACATGAATCCGTCAGGCTCTTGGCATCGGAGTAAGATATGGTCGGCTCAATATGCCGCCGTGGATGTTATTGCTTCCTCCATTTGACAGGAGCACATTTGATGCTTTGCCGCCGCACAAATTCTTTATCGTAGTGAGATTTTTTTTTTGCATGCTGCCTTTCACCAAATTGTTCTTTTGGGATATGCAATAAACAATGTTTTTGTTCCGTCACTTATGTGAGCTTTAAAAAAAGTTGGAATTTCCCTTTACTCTGATTAAATAGTTGTCTCAGGCGTACGTATGCGTGCGTGCACACACACACACACACGCTCTTTGGCTAAGAACGTGTCTCCTTTATCCTTGTCCAGATCCATTCTGTAACCGTGACAGCACTTTGATGTTGATGATTGCAATTTATGTGATCTTTACTTTGTTTTTACGACTGTCTGTATACACGGCGCCCATTGTTTTTATACAGATGCGCCATTAGGCTGAATTACCATCTGTTCAACTGAAGCAGTCAGCAGCTGCTTGCGTGGGGTCGGTTAGAACAGCATCACTTTTTTTTTTCCTCACCACCAGAATAGAAAGATTGTAACGAGCAATTTCCACAACATACACCGAATAGCAGTTACCATGTGGCTGATTTTAATGGTGCTTTGGGTTCTTAAGCTTTGAAATATGCAGACTGGAACAATGCTCAGTGGCCCGAAAGTGAAAAACACATTAACAGGCAAAAAACCGTAACAGAGAAATGAAAAAGAGCAAAGCGGTAATCATAAAACGCAACATCGAAGCTGCAAACACTACAGTAAATCACGAAAGACGTTAAAGCTACAAACGCGACAAATTGGTAAACACAACATGCAAACTTTACACACAAAATTAGGAGTAAAAAAACCTACATTTAAAAACTACACACATCAAATCAAAAACACACAAAGAAAACAATTTAAACGGAAATACTAATTTTATTTGTCCCATACATCTGAAACCACAAAAAACAACTTTTTTTTAGTTAAATTCACAACCACCACCTAAAAATAAAACCGCGTACTACCGTCGACGTTTTTTACTTGATTTATAGTTTGAAGATCAAGAAAGTTTGCTTACATTTACAGCATTTGGCAGACGCCCTTATCCAAAGCGACTTACATTTATCTCTTTTACACAAGGGGTTAAGGGCCTTGCTCAGGGGCCCAGCAGTGGTGCCTTGGTGTAGCTGGGAATCGAACCTACAATCGTCGGGTTGGTAGTCCAACACCTTAACCATGAGCCACCACTGTCCCCACAGAATCCATAGTGGATAAGACATCACTTTTTAAATAATTGAGAAGATACAAGTATTTGCTCCAAACATGCTAAATGATCAGCTGGTCAGTGGTTTAATTTTCAGAACTTCCAGGCCACCACTGGAAAATAATCATAATTCTCTCTGCAAATGTAAATGGAACTGGTTGTTAAGTCTGTTTGGCTGTCTGTTTCCTGTTTATTGTTGGCTAAGAATTAGGGGTACAAAAGTAAAAAAAAATTGGACTTGGGTAGCACGGTGGTTCAGTGGTTAGCATTGTTGCCACACAGCAAGAAGGTCCCAGGTTCGTATACCCAACAGGGGGCTGTTTGGAGTTTGCATGTTCTCCCTGTGTTTGCGTTGGTTTACTCCGGTTTGCAGTCCAAAAACATGTATGTTATGGTTGATTAGTGATTCTAAATTGCCCATTGGTGAGATTGCGAGTGTTTGTGGTAGTTTGTCTGTCTGTGGTCTGACTGGTAGTCTGTCCAGGGGTGACCCCTGCCTTTCTCCTAACGACAGATGGAGTAGAATGCAGCAGATCCCTATGACCCTGATTAGGAATAAGCAGGTATAGACGATGGATGGATGGTGTAAAGGTGTCTGGGTGTGGTTTTGGATATTTAAAAATGTGAATACGTTATCGTACGTACAGTCTCCACTCTCAATAAATCAAATGATTTGTCGCCGCGAATATTCGAGTTGCCGTATGATTATGGGACAAACTAATGGCTCCTCTAATCTTCTTGAAATGTCATATACGGCATGTAGTCCTGCATTAAGCCAAACCTGACACCACGAGACAATATTGCAAAGTTGCAGGACCTCAGCTGTCAGTGCAGGAGATCCCCAGGTCACTGCTAAAAAGCATAATCACTCATTTTCTGAACACACTGATGAGGACAAGGATTGTGTAAGCCTACGGAATTTCAAAAAGGCAGCCAGTCTGATGATATTGATCTTTTAGTAAAGTGAACAGATAATCAAGAGTTGATGGTAATGTTTTATGTATATTACAAGCCATAAAGGGAAGCGGTACACGTGTATCCCGTGCCTGTGCACACCGCAGATTTCTCCCACTTCAAAAGGTAGAAACAATTATGCTTAAATCAATAATTTCCATGTTACAGAAATGTAGCTATTATTGTTATTATTA
>VCAZ01000069.1:801395-893895 GCA_005784505.1 Bagarius yarrelli | reverse complement strand
AGTGGTGAGACCAGCTATGATGTATGGTTTAGAGACAGTGGTGAGACCAGCTATGATGTATGGTTTAGAGACCAGCTATGATGTATGGTTTAGAGACAGTGGCACTGAGAAAGAAACAGGTGGCAGAGCTGGAAGTAGCAGAGCTGAAGATGTTGAGGTTTTCTTTGGGAGTGACGAGGTTGGACAGGATTAGAATCGAGTTCATCAGGAGGACGACTCATGTTAGATGTTTTGGGGAGAAAGTCAGGGAAGCACAGATTGAGGTGGTTTGGACATGTACAGAGGAGGGATAGTGAATATATTGGTAGGAGGATGTTAGAAATGAAGCTACCAGGCAGAAGGTAAAGAGGAAGACCAAAGAGGAGGGATATGGATGAGAACAAGAACATGAAGTTAGTGGGTGTGAGTGAAGAGGATGTAGAGAATAGGGGTTAGGAGGAGACAGATGATTCGCTGTGGCGACTCCTAAAAGGGAACAGCGGAAAAGAGAAGAAGAAGAAAGGTCAATTATCAGTTTGCTACTGTAGTTGTTTTCATTAATTATTAACCTCATTAGCATTTTGGATTAATTATTCGTTTAAATCTTTTGTCTCTCCGCAGGGTTTTATTAAGCAGTTCGAGCACAGTTTTTTTCTGAATTTGTACATAAGAGGAAAAAAACCCCACAGAATTATGTTTATCACTAGAAACATTTTACAAATTTTTTTTACAGTTTATATTTAGTTTTTTTATTGTTTATTAATTATAGCGAAAATAAAGCATTCTGATCTATTATAAAATGTATAACCAAACCTTAACTAGAACCCCCAAAGAATCCAGCTTTAGTAAAATAAATCCTTAAAACATAATCAGAGAAAAGATAGAGCTTAATAAACGTCAAACATTCTTACAGTTGTATTAAGATTGATTTCATTTATAGTTTTTAAGGGGACAAACAGAATTAAGCAGTTCTGTGTATAAACAATGTCCATATTGGGTCTTCCCGCGTTCCCCGGACGCTGTGGACAGTCATAAGACTGTTATGTCCCACGTGCTTTTGTTTTTCTTCGAGATGTTATGCAGAACATTCATTAAATGGCCAGAAACGGACGACCCTCGATGACCTTGTAGTTTAAGAAACTAATAGCCGTTTCCTTACTCTCACCCCCCCCCCTAAATTTATTAACATTTAGCGCCGCAGTTTCCATTTTTTTTTTTTCTTTCTTAAATAATGACAAACGGATAAATCTTTATAAATCAAGCCTAGAGTTGAGTTCAGCTGACTCTCTAATTGATCAATGACTGCAGTCAAAGTAGAGAGCTCGTCCTTGGGCCCGCCGGCGTTATAAATGGCCGCAGACTAATGAGGGAGCCGAAGAACGGCGGCGGCAACATTCCCGTCGGCTCATATCTTCAGCCGATCCGTTTCTTAAAAAAAAAAAAAAAAAATCACATGTTGATGTTTGCTATTGCTTAACGACGGCTTTGGAACAAGGCCAGTCCTCTCTGCATTCCTTAAGCTCTCTCATTGGTCACCGGGCAAAAACGTATCGAGTAGCTGGATAAGAAAAAAACAAAGATTTCCCTGCTTAAATCGCACTTTTTTTGCTTCTCATCGATGGCAACTGGATAAATGCGAGCGACAAGCTCAATGACTGAAACGAGGCATAATGAAATGAACCAACAACATGCTCAGGGACAAAATAGTCGGTGTAATATTGAAATCTAGCCAAAGCAACGCATTAAGCAGAAATCAATGGTCATCTAATTTGGAGCCTTAAATGATTTTGTCAGTGCACAACTCCCAACAAATCAAAGAGCGGGACAAGATTTTAAAAATGCAATATCATTGCAAAGGATTGATCTGCATCTTAATCTTCATTGATGTGTTACGGCGGCCAGAATCTCGAGCTCTGCTCAGAGCTTCTCAGCCCGAATGCAAAGTAGAAACTGCATAATAATAATAATAATAATAATAATAATAATGCAGGCTTTATTTATTTATTGAATTTTTCTTTCATTTCACTCGTAATAAAGTGTATTAACTGTGACATTTTTCTATGTATCTAAAAAAATAAATAAATAAATCAGCAAAAGGGCCCCAATTTTTTTTTTTTCCATGTTTTACAAGCGTCTCCAGCCCGAAATGTCCGAATCTTACAGATGATTTTTTTTTTTTCTTTTAAATAATTTGATTTATTGTCAAGTGGCCTCATTGTGTGAAAGCTGAGGGGAAACTTTGCACAGACATCATTAGTTTTTTCCCCCCATTTAAAGATTAATCATGAAAAGCTCTGGCTCTTTAATTCTGTAATTTGTATATTTAATGGGGTGCTGCAGAATGTATGACAGTAATTAGCATTTGCTAAAAACTCATTAATACGCAACAACTTGATTAATGCTGCAATAATGCTAACATGACTGAAGTTATTCAGGTTATGTATGAAGCTGATTAAATCCAAATGGCCTTGTTTGTTCTACTTATACAATGGTGGCCAAAATTATTAGAAAACTAGGTTTTTTTTCCACCAGTTTGGACTGTTTTGCTGTAGTGTGTCAGTAGAAAATTTCAGTTTCAGTCCAAACATTCATCTTTTCTAATAATCCAGTGAGATTTGTGACGCGAATTACATAAAACAAACCGAGACCGATTTCACTCTAGAGGAACTGTGGCAACGTCTCCAACATGCTTCAATAGATCGATCTAATGCCGTGATTAGATTTTCTTTATCAGTTAACTAAATGAAATCAACGTTTGGTCTGACCATCCTTTCCGTTTAAAGCAGCTTTTGTTCTAGGGTTTGTCCTCCTTTTTTTACATAGTATTTGCAGGTACTGTAGATCGGATTTCTACCTTGAGCACTGGCTCTTATCAGGCTCTCACTGGATTATTCCGAATAATTAAATTAATGGGAAAAAATAAATGATTAGAAATAAAAACTGGGATTTTCTACTTGAACACTACAGCAAAGGATATAGAAATATCAGACTGGACTATTTTTAGCTAGTAAAAAGACTATTGTTTTAATGATTTTGGCCAACAGATGATATTTTGGGTTTTCGGGAGTATTTGCTAGTTATTAGCCCCTTTACATACAGAGCTCGAACTGTTGGACTGACAAACCTGTGTTAGATTGAAAGAATAAATAAATGCTATGTTCTAATATATATAGTAATGTATGTCTGGAGACCTGGGTACGCCCTTTACATGATTAAATTTGTGCTATATATATATATATATATATATATATATATATATATATATATATATATATATATATATATATATATAGTTGAGATTTATACATTTCTGTGGAAAAAATCTTCTTAGCTAAGTATTTTTTTTAAAATTTAATTTATATATTCACTTTTGTGTAACCTAATTTATACATCCTTTTTGTTTTTATTGGAAATTTGGTAGTAATTTCAGCCATGAACTTACTAGGTTACGTGTTGCCTGTTGAGTGTAATGCATATAATGATTTTTTATATATATGTATATGTGTATATGTATATGATAATATATACCCCTATATATATATATATATATATATATATATATATATATATATGTATGTATATATATATATATATATATATATATATATATGTATGTATATGTATATGTATATGTATATTATATATATAATATATATATATATATATATGTATGTGTATATATGTATATATATATATATATATATATATATATATATATATATATATATATATCTTATATATTATATATATATTATATATATATATATATATATATATATTGTTAGTTGCAATAGCAGTACTATAAGCTTTGTGAACAAACAGTGATGTTAACCAACATACGTTTTATTTGGTTAAATGTCTGAACCAAGAATAATCTTAAAACGTTCATATTTTTTTCATCATTTTATTTTTTTTTTTTTATTTAGCCATTGATATCCGACAGGATTTTTCCCTGACATGTTTATTTTAATAAAATAATGTAATTTAGATTCTGATTAAAGATTAAAACAACATGGCTAAACAAAGTAATTAAATATTATGCTGTGTTGAGCAAAGTATATTTAGGTTAGGTTTAATTTAGAAGTATTTTTAGAAAGAATATTACACACTAATAGGCTCTTACCTGATGATCTAGTATTTCATCATAGGTTTTCTGGTAGCTTTTTAGGTAATGTAGATCCCTTGAAGCATGTTAGATCAGATCTTTGTGGCGATCACTGGCTTGTGAACTAGTATTCATATAGGGCTTTTTTGGGGTTTTTTTTTTACTTTTTTAGCTATAGAATTTGTGTATATAATAATTATTTTCTTGACCTACTTTCCAATGATTTCTATTTCTGTGGCTTCTTAAGTTTTATTTTTCTGAAATTTATGGTCTCCATGAGCTTCTGACGCCATTCTTCCTATGCATGTATGGACTCTTGTCTTGAGACCCTCTAAGGTGCATCTCATTTTTTATCGCTTGGCTTTGGGAGACCACTGACCACCGCTCTTGTAAACACCCCTGTCAGAACACACACACACACACACACCTGGGACTGACCTGGTGTCTTTCCTACAGGAATAAGTCAGTCATGTTGATTGATGTGAAGAGCATGTCAAAAAAAATAAAAGACGTTGGAGACTGACTGTGCTGAACACACAAGTTTTACATGAGCGTTTTTTCAGCTGAGAGGTGTTCTTTTGTATCTGCTCTTTTACAATCTTTTGTATCATGCAGGAATTCAGCTAAGTTTCCGCACACGGATGGAGGATGGACTGATCCTGTGTGCTCTGTCCCCCGGTGAGCAAGAAGAATTTGTGGCTTTGCAAATGCACAATGGCCGCCCCTTTTTCCTCTTCGATCCTCAGGTGAGACACATTTTACTGTTCTGGTTCCTAGAGAAGTGCAGGAATTCTACCAGTTTGATGTAGCTAATAAGAAGACTGAGGCTGAGTGATATGATGGTACAAATACAAAAGAAAGACAAACAAATTACAGAGACGCAGGACACGGGGTGACAAGAAAACCGAACTCAAAGAGAGGAAAACAAACGAAAAAAAGGTTGGTTAAAAAAAGACTACTTTAATCACCTAACTAACAACTACCTGTTAAACTAAGTAATGAACTAACTGATCATTCAGTAGTCAATCAGTTTGGCTACCAAAAAAGCCGACCCTGCGCTCTGACCCCAACTTTCTAAGATGGGATATGCAAAAAAAAAAAACCCAAATGTTACTGTGCTGTAGAGGATATGTGACAGATAAATACATTCAAACTGTCTGTGCACCCATTTGCAGCAAAATGGAAAATAAGATATAAAATTTATCGGAACCGAAGCCGTACTTGGGGAAAAAAAATAGAATGTTGATCTGATTGAAACTCCTCCATTTAATCTTAAAGTGTTTGAATTGAAAGCCAATTAACTCATTATTTACAGTCACACGCAAGACACTAACAGTACTGTGCTAATTGATACGGTGCAATTCCACCCCACCATCGCTCGCCTGTCTGATGGTAAAAGCCGGCATAAAAGATAATCTCTGCAAACTAACCATCCAGACTGCTGCAAATCTCTCCTGACTCATTTTCACCACCACTGGAATCGCCCTGCTTTTGCGTTCATTAACACAGTTTGTTGGGGGTAGTTTGATAATTATAACTAAAAGTGATGTCATGCCCAATTAATGTCCCCTGATAGCATGCCCATTATTTCCCCCATTAACGAATTCAACAATTCTAATGGGATTAACACCATAGGATGTTAATTGGGCGTGACACAGGAGACTGGTATGCTTCCTCGCAAACTGTTTGTAAAACTCAAATTAATAAGCAGTTATAAAATGCTGGTCCATAAAAGGATTTTGGTGTCCTGGTAGAAACGGTTGCAAACGATACTAGTTTTATTTCTTAATTAACTTCTTATTTTTAGCAGGCATGAACTGCACATTTACAAAAACCTGTGTTTGAAACAGGTGATGTTTTCCTAAGACGGAGCGGTTGTTTGCTCATACAGCCCAAAATTTTATTGCATTCTAAGATGCTTTTTTTTCATGTTCACCATCGTTGTAAAAATTGGTACAGACTTCCTGTTCAAGTTCTTACAGACTTCCTGTCAATTTGAAATGGAGAAAGTTGGAGGTGAAAGCCGTGGTAGATCGTGGGTTCAAATCCTGGTACCAGCAGGCTGCCACTGCTGGCCCCCTGAGCAAAGCCTTTAACCCTCAACTGCTTCGTTAAAAATTGTTAATTCAGGATTTTTTTTTTTTTTTTATGTAATGACAAATTCTTATTTATTCAAATTAAAAGAAAACTAGATCAATTCCATGTCCTGTTTTAATTTGTTTTGAACTTTTTACAATGGAAATTATTACAAAGCATCTTTAGGGAAATCTACCAGTTCCTGATGTGTGGCATTTGTAAATGTTGTGTTTTCCTGTATGGCAGTCATTTACCACAGGCCTTTTTTTTATTTTAATTTAAAATGAATGTCGTACTACAAACCACAACATTTTTTTTCTGTTCCAAAATAAATATGAATTAAAAACAACCTTGTTTATCTGTATGTCTGTCTGCCAGGAGTGCAAATAAATCAGCCTCTGAAAGTCGAGGGTCAGGGTTCAAGACCTGCCATTGTTGCGCCCACTACGCTGCTCAGGTGCATAAAAAATGAGTTAAAAATAAGTTGCTTCGGAATCATTTTATTTTATTACAGATACAGTTGTAGTCGCTTGAGCCCTGCTTTGCTTATCGTTTGGATGGCACATCCTGACCAGAATAGAAACGTAAAGAAATGAGTATTTTCCGACCATGACATTTACAGATAGACCTTTTTCAGTTCAGCTCCCTCTCAGTCAGCAGGGAGATGAGCGCTGCTATTTTCATGGCATCTGAGCATTCAGCACCTGCTTGCTGGGCAAAATATAGACATCACTATTTAAAAAAAATGGATATTTTAGGTGCTGTTATATGAATCAGGTAATGTCAGGTGGAGGCTGTACCACAAAAATAGGTTTTTTTTTGTTTTTTTTAAGGTTTTCATATATTGTTAAGCTAAATATCCAATCACAGAGTAGCCCAGGAAACTGCGTGGGGGTTTCATTATGGCCACATTTCACTGCTTACATTTTGAACGTTAGGATAGGGTTCATAAAATTGACCGATAATTGGTTCCCTTTTCACCACCACAGAACAGTATAGCATCTAAAGGACTGCTTATCTGCCTGGATTATTTTCCATCTCTCATGGATGCAGAAGAACACGATGCTTAAACTTTTGTATTTAAGCAAGGCAAGGTTTTCCTGTCTAATCTAATAACAAGGTGAAAGTAACAACCTAGATACCCTGTACTCTGGTACCAGAAGAAGAAGCTGTTGAGTTTGGTGGTATTTGGATAACTGCACTTTTTTTATTTCAAAGCAAAAGGAGTCCATGCGACTGGTGGAAAGGACCACAATAATGTTTCTCCAAACTGTCTCGGCTCTCATACTCGGCTCAATTAGACGTCCCCAGATCTTATCCAATTTTTTGGGCTAATAGTCACCTGTCCTTTTAGCCAGGAACAAATTCTACCGCAACAGTAACGTCAGCCAAATTTATGCTGGCAATTTATGGCACAAACAGACGTTTTTACCGGTTAAGGAGTTTCTCACAATACTTAACACTCTTTACCAGCCCTTAGGGCCACCAGAAAGTCTTTCTCCATGGCTTTTCTGAATCCCTTTAATACCTAAGTTTTGACCATACAACTGATTTTACCAAAGTTTACACAAAACACAGCCCAAAATATTCTAAAGGAAAGTTCTCCTGAATGAGTTCAACAGAATGAGTTAATTTTGTCAATCCGTTGATTACTAATTATCGGGAAGTGCAAAAGTAAAGGCCCGAGCTTCATTTTTATCGCCTTCAGGTTTGACCGAAGTCACTTTTACAAGATGTCGTATTGGACACACTAGACTGACACACACCTTTTTACTTAAAGATGAAGACTTCCCCTTCATGCACGTTTTGCAAACCCCCCCTGCCCCGGCAATTATAAACATATACACTTGCGGCATTTGGCAGACGCCCATATCCATTCATGTTTTTTTATACATCGGTGCATTTGGGGATTAAGGGCCTTGCTCAGGGGCCCAACTGTGGCACCTTGGTGGTGCCAAGGATTAAACCCTGTCTTCCAGTTAGCAGTCCAACACCTTAACCACAGAGCTATCCCTTCCTACTAAAGATAAACACAACCAAAATATCTTAAAATGGTTTATTTTTTTTTATAAGTTTTACCCAAAGTCTAAAAGGGGATTAATCCTATTGGTGTAGTATCAATGACCCGTCTGGGAGTAACTCAGTGTAAGTGTAACTGTGCTAAAGAGGATTTAGTAAGAATCCTAAACAGGGCGTTACCGTGGGCTGGACACAGACCCTCCACACCATTGTTTATGGTTTATCTATAAAAGCCCACCCTGTCACATGTTATCCCTTTTACTCAAATAAACCGTCACCTACGTGCATGTTTTTCCCCGCTGAAAATGACATCAGGATAAGAATCGATGAAAGTGACTTGGTAGTAAAACGAAACAGACGAGCTGATTGTACAACGGCAGCGTGAGCTCTAATAATCAAGAATTGCTTTGAAGTCTTAAATTTAGAACAGGCATGGTATTAAGACAGCTTGTTGTGTCTCCTCTGGCTGATACTTAAGGCCATCTCCCTTCTGCAGTAAACATATCACAGACGCTGGCACCCATACATATATTGATTCTGTCATTAAATCTCCGTCACCAGGAGGGGATGTGATACTTGGTGTCTTGCTTTGCTTGCTGCAGAACACTCCACTGGTCTGTTTAAAATGTGAAAGCCAGAGTGATGTCATATTTTAGCGGGACAATAACCCCCATCTTAACATCGACAGTGCCAGAGCCTCTAATTTACAGCGTGCGCAGAGCGTCCAATCTCCAGGCAGAATTTGGTTCAGAGCCTATTGCAGGGAAGGAGAACAAGAGGGGGGGAGAAAAAAAGCAAAAGCAACTCACGAAATGAAATTTGGCAGCAGGTTCCTCCCAGCAACAAGGGGCTGAAAGTGAAAGTGTTACAGCCAGTGCAATAAAGTTCTGGGACCTTTAGCTTTCAAAAGAGGCACCAGGGATGCTGTAATATAATTTTAATGAAACAATCCTACTTTCAGTTAGGATAGATAGAGGTGAGCTGTTCTAGGACACTAAGCTGTGTACGCTTTCTGGCACGACGTGACGGCTCTGTCAGTCCAAATATGTTGGCGAATCCTTTTTTTTTTTTTTTTTTTCAAGGCGAAGGCAAGGCGAATTTTGCCATCGCACAACTACAGGTGGATTATTATTATTATTATTATTATTATTATTATTATTTGTGTTTGATGTTAGGCCTCAGTGGTGGCCATCAGTCCACAAGATGATGAAGGGAGAAGATATAATGACAACCAATGGCACAGACTAATAGCTACCAGGAGGCAAGCACTGGGAACCCTCATTGTGGATGACAAGTATCATGGTAATGACGCATCCACACACACACACACACACACACACACACGCAGATAGTTATGGCACCTTCTCTTACATTCGTACTTATGGAAGCAAAAGATGCTTTTAAGGATGATTTTTGCTTTTCATTGTGTGATTTAGAGTAATTCGAGTACTGAAGTTGTTTTTCTCCACAACTTGACAGGCAAAGAACTGTAACACTTTTCTACACATTTTATTAAGCACCTGTGTGTGTGTGTGTGGTGTGTGTGTGTGTGGTGTTGGGGGAAGGGTTCTTCTCATTTGCAGTGTGCCTGTGACTTCATTAAGGTTATATTATCTGCTCTAGGCTATGAGACATTGGATATTTGGCATTTACTGCGGATAGTGTCTTCTTTCCTTCTGGAGTGATTAACACTATTATGGATAATGTGTGTACTTTCAATCAGGGCTGTGTGAAAATAACTGTCGTGGTTTATTTTTTTCCACAACAGTGAATCGATATGCTATTCCTAAGTATCGATACATATTTTTATTACGTTCTACTACGTACCGCCGTTGTCTCACAAGCATGCATGGCGGAAAAAGTATTGGCAAGGGCGCTCCGGATTTGTGTTTTTAGTCATTTGTTTTACTCATTATATTTATATCGTGATATATAGTATTGTCACTCATATATTGTGATGTGTATCGTGAAGCCTTTGCCAACACACAGCCCGACTTTCAGTTGTTCATTGATGCGATGAATAATTTACATTTTGCGTTATTACATGATTAAATTCTTGTATAACGATACTGTATAGACGCTTTATCGATACTATCTTGTTTCCATCTAAAAAGACACTCCAGAAGCTGAAGATGTAACAGCATTGCTACTAACCGTTTAAATTATTTCCTAAATAGTTTCATTTCGTGCAGAAATTAATTTTTGTAACAGATCTGTTTATTCTGCTTGATTTATTGCCTCAACTATAGGTTCAGCATCAGCAACCAGTGGAAGTACCATCATAGGCCAAAGCACAGGGCTCTTTTTTGGAGGTCTTCCAGAAAATTTCACTATTCATCGAGAAGACGCTGGTAACAGTTCCTTTGCTATCAGGTTAACATTGTGTGTGCTTTATCCTGACATGGCTAACTGGCTCAGTTACTGCGTGTGTGTAGGTCTGCTGCGTAAGGGTTTTGCAGGCTGTGTGAGGGATGTGTTCATCCAGAAGAGCAGCAGTCCTGAGGCCGTCTGGGAGCCGTTAGACTGGGAGTCAGCTGTGGAGGAACATGAGACTTATGGGGACTGGGAGGGCTGTCCTGCCTTTTCTGAGCATGGAGCCTACTTCCTTGGGCATGGTAATGTTATTTCTCAAACAACCTTTAAGGGCCGAACTAGATGATTGCTTTGTACTCCATTTAAATTGCATGTAGTCAAGATACACGCATTAGATTGTATTTTAATGTTTTTTTGGTTTTTTTTAGGGTTTCTGAAACTGGAACCAGAGGTGTTCACTGGTGGAGTTGATTTTGAAATATCGTTTGAGTTCAGAACTGATCAGCTGAATTCGCTGCTGCTTTTTGCATTCGATATTAATAGCAAGGATTTTATTTTGGTGAGTTTTTAACTATGTTAAATCTTAATTCATCCATTTTTTATATACATAATATGCCTGTTTGCGTGTGTGTAGGCGGAGCTGCAGGGTGGGATCCTCTCATGGATACTGCGTTGGGGAGATCAGACGGCGGAGCTTGCCGTATGGGTGGGTCTGTCCTATTGTGATGGAGGCTGGAACAGTGTAACCCTGCTGAAACACGGAGCACTAACCAGAGCCGCTCTGAATCATGCATCTGAGCAGCAGCGAAGTGAGAAAGGAGGACACCTGACTATTACCTCTCCACTTTATATCGGAGGCGTCCCAGCTGGACTTCAGCACCCGGCGCTGCACCAGCACAGCCTGCTGCATGGTCAGAAATGGACACAAGCATACAGTGGACCTTTAAATTAAATATATATGTGTAATATATTATCATGAAATAATTACAGAAATACATGGTAGTGTATTCTTAGAAACTGTCAAATAATATGCATTTAAACTATTTTAAAATGTAGGTTTTTTTATTTTATCCTATATTTTAAATCTAACTAAGCTTTTTTTAAACCCCAACTTCTTTCTAGATTGTAGCCTGGACTGTAACAAACCTTTTCTCTCTGTGGTCTCTGTGTCCACCCATCCGCCCCTTTGCTCATCGTGATGCCTCTGATGGTGTCCCTTGTTTTAGATAATTAGGCCGGTGCAGAATGTGATCTGTCTTTCTTCCTCTTCCCTCTTTCTCTCTCATCATTCTTCTGCAGGATTCGGTGGGTGCATCAGGGATGTTCGATTGGCCGCAAGTGGTCCTGTCTTAAACTTGGTCAAAGCATCGTGTGCTGCTGTCAGAGTCAATCTGGATGGATGCCTGTCAGCTGACACCAGCGTTAACTGCCGGGGAAACGACTCTATCCTGGTGTACACGGGACACGAGCTCAGCGCTCTGGATCTGACTCTGCAGCCCTTTACTGGTACACACACACACACACACACACACGCACATATCAGCACCTTCAGCTTGTTAACCTAAAGTTATACTGGCCTTTTACTGTTGGCCTTCGGTTGTCTCATGCAACCATTTGGCTTGTTTTTGATTTCGTCCATTGTGCTGGGCTTTTGTTCTTGTAAGTGCCAGACAAAGCATCTTGCTCTCACCCAAAGGCATGCAGAGGTCACGTCTAGGGTCATGCACATCCCCTCTATCAGCACTCTCTATAAGGAGCCTCACTGCTGAGCGAGCAGTGTATTCATCTGCACCTTCAGCCGATAAGGCTGACATGTGCTTAGAATTAAAAAAACAAAACAAAAAACAAAACGGTACGAAGAATAAAGACATTACTTGAGCAGTTAATAATTTTCATGTGTAATTCTGAGCTTTCCTTCAAATAGACAAAGAATGGAGTGAATATTCTTCTGTGTAGGCCTTAACAGAGGGGAAAAAAACTTTTTACAGCACTCGGGTCCCAAATCAGAGCTAAAGCTATTTAAAGATAAAGCAAGAATGTTTTAATTAAATTAAGTTATTTTTATTTGTAAAGCGCTTTTAACAATGGACATAAGTTTGTCCCTAATGAGCAAGTCGGTGGCGATTGTAGAAAAACTCCCTGTGATGAAGTAGGAAGAAACTCAGGAGGGAACCCATCCTCATCTGGGTGACGCTGAATGTCTGTTAATTACAGCTTTTGGTAATGGTAATCAAATGTAATGTAAAATGTAGCCTTGGGTCAGTAAAGCAGAGTGAGTCCCAATCCATCCTGGAGTCTCCGCAATTTCGAGGAAACTCTTAAACTTAATATGCTCAATGATGAGTTGCTTTGCATAAAAGAATTCGCCAAAAGAAGTGAACGCATAAAGATTGTTGTCAAAATAGGTTTAATTCTGAGTATTTGAACTGACCAGGTTTTTTCATTCCATAAGTCTAAAACCACTGATAGGGGAAACGAATGACAGTCAGGTGGTTTGCTGGAAGCAGGTAAAATGAGTGAGCTTGACTATCTTTTTAGTGACTTTGACAGAAGCCATATTGTAAGTGGGTCAAAGACTATCCGAAAGAGCAGGTCTTGTACTCTACAAGATCTTAGAAGAGGTGCTGTGGCTTTCTGGAGCAGCTGTTGATGGGTACTAATTTCTCCAAACCATAAAGAGTCCACAAGTGTCTGTGGGTCAGAGCTGGTTTGGTATTTATAATTACAGTATTTGGTAGGCATCTTTATCCAGAGCGACATAGTTTCATCTGGGGGTTAAGGTCCTTCCTTAGGGGCCCCAGTAGTGCCAGCTTGGTGGTGCTGAGAATCAAACCCCGATCTTCCAGTTAGCAGTCCAACACCTTAACCACTGTGCTACCGCTTCCCCCATGGTATCATATTCACAACACTTCCTGGTACATATACAGACATGGATTTCCATGTCCATGTGAGTTGTGGTATCTCATTGGTTAAGGTGTTGGTCTGCCAATCATAAAGTCCCAGGACCAGGACTCCAGCACAACCTCGCATAAGGATCTGCACCTACTAGGAATGGTTCTCCACTAGGAACCCCACCCCACCATAACCCCCACCACAGTTCAGATATAACTCTTTCTGTTTTGAGTTTTATACATCTTGAAATTTGTGTACATATTTTAAATCTTATTTTTATGTTCCACTTTCTGTATTTCTAATTAATGACCCAGGTTTTATCGTCCACCATATTAAAATCAAAGGCATTTTATCTGCAAACAGAGTACTTGTACCGGGTGATAGCAGCTGGAGAGGGAGGCTGGACAGCTGGACCGTGGCAGAGAGGACGCAGTCGAGAGACGGGTAGGATCCGAATCTGATCTCACACACACACACACACACACACACGCTCCATACTGATATATTTGGGTTACAGTTTTTTTAGACCAGCCCATTTTCTTCTTATCAGCACAATTATATGTAACAGTGAAAGAGATGAGATGGCGCTTAGCGATAGCTTATCACGTAGCTTAGGGTAAAAAGACAGGGCACATCACAAAAGGTGCGTGTGTTGAGGGCGACTACAGATTGTCTGAAGGTGTTTACACCGACAAGTATTACATCTTTTCTGCTGAATGTTCTGTATCAAACATTTTTTTTTGGCAGGTTTATTAAAGAGAATGACATTTTAAAATATAACTTTAGAACTCGACATGCTTTAATTGTATTTTTGATGTATACAATAATGGAGAAATCATTTCTGAATATAAAATGATCGCCATAAACCAGCATTACATATTCCGTACGCTACATGTGTCACCTGTTCTGCATATGTTTTACTGTTTACTCCAGTTTTTTGCAGCTGGATGGACGAGTTTGAAATACGACCCCGTCTAAGCGGCGGATGTACAGTCGTATTAAATCAGCACTGAAAAAGTTACAACTCTAATAAATTGTATTTATGCTAATGGATGGCTATGATTTACTGTGTCTATTAAATATGAAGAACATGTGTGCTGCTTTTCTTTAGCTCCACACACAGTCTTTACTCCCCATCTCTCTCTCTCTCTCTCTCTCTCTCTCTCTCTCTCTCTCTCTCGCCTTGCGTTTTTATCCATCTTGCAGCTCCGCTAAGTGTGCTGCCTCCCTCCAGAGTTGCCAGTGTAAATGGCTCCAGCGCTGAGGTGAGCTGGGAGGAACCGACTGAGGTCAGAGGTGTAATTGAGCGCTACGTGGTGAAGGCATACAGCCGGGACAGTCCCTTATCCCCTCCAATCAGCACCACCTTTAACGCGCAAAGGCTGATGGGTAAGAGCCATAACGGGCATTTGGAGCACAGGCTGTATTTTTAAATAACTTCTACCTGCAGCCAGGCAACATTAAATGCTTGTTATACTCGAGGTTTGCTCAGTTGCTCAATACAGCAATTTGTAGAATCTTCTATAGTGTTAAAAAGATCTGAATTTCACTTGATGTAATTTGGTATTTTAGCTACATTTGTTTTTTATGAAATATTTCCTGTTATGTCAGAGTTGAACTGTGTAATGACATTTAAGCTATTTTTTTTCCAACTTCCAACAGCACAGCATGTTGTTAAAGGTTTATAATCGTGGCATGTGTAAATGACTGGCAATTTGTAGAATTAAGTAGAAGTAGAATTAAAAGCTCACCAAACTGCTTTAAAACTGTTCCTCCTGAACCAATAATCAACACTCGGCCTGACGCGGTACACTGAGGGGATTTCATTTGTTTAGTTCATTTAGTTTGATTATAAACTGTGGTGAGATGTTCCCTGTTCCATTGTGAACAATTTGCCTGGTTTATTACTATAACTAACAGAGGGGGCACGTGGCTTCCAATGAGGGGACAACGCAGCAACAGCTACAGCAACAATTGCATACAAAAACATGTAAACAAAACCAACCGATAAAGTGTTCAATTTCCCGTAAAAAAATTGAACGAGAAAATCAAAAACGAATCAATTATAATCACAATCGCATCACTGTGATAATCTTCTAATAGCCAAGAGTCACAAGCCAAAGTAAGTTAAATAAACACACAGAACCTTCAGCATTTACATCAACTTCGCTTTCTCCTTTTTATTACATTAAAAATCATATAATAGCTCAATTTTCTTAAATTCTTAAAGTATATTGAGTTAATTGATTAAAAAAAAAGTTTGTAGAGGCACAACAATATTTATTATGGGGGTCACGGCCAGCGAGTGACACCAACCCCCCACCCCCTCAACTCAAATAGTTAAAGAACTGCGTCTTAAATTAATATTAAATAAATATTTCATTGTTATATATTAAATATAAGATCTTAACTATTATTGCTGAATTTGTGGATGTAACCTGTTTAAAGCGGATTTACTCACACACAATGCATTTAAATCTCTGTTGTTTAAATAATCCCATAATTACAAAGATATTAAAGTAAAAATAATCATTTTTAATAAAAAACAGAAACAGCTGTATGTTAATGCAGTAAAATGTAGGGAAATACACCAGTCGGTAGATTCCTCAGGGGTGCTACTAGCAATTTTGGGCGCTATAAAAGAATGCCACACCCATTCTGCACTGTTTATACTAATAAAACAGATCTCAGGCAGCACGTTGGCTCACAGCAAGAAGGTCGTGGGTTTGATTCCCGGACAGGGGCTGTGCTTGCATGGGTTTAATCCGGTTACTCCGGTTTCCTTCTACGGTCTAAAAACATGTATGTTAGGTTAAGTGGGTGTAAAGTATGAGTGTAATTGCAATGAAAATAGCCTCGATGCTGGCATGGTGTTATAAAGGAAATAAATAATTAGATTGTCCAACTGTGCGGGACCTTAGAATCGTCCTTAGAGGTGCCCTCCTTAAAAACAAAATTAAAAATGTCTGGGTTTTTTTCTTTCAGACTGACAAGCACAGATGTGTGTTTTGGCATTGTGTGATTGCGTTAGGCTCTGGGACATTTACACGTTGCAGTCTTTCACACACATCAGATTATATAGTTGAGACAAAAAGTATGTATATCCCTGGGCTAAAGTCAATCAAACTCGACAAACTGCACACACTCCATGTTGCCATAAAATAGTTTTGGCCTTTCTTTCCCTATATTTTCTCCTGACAGGAACTAATGTGGACTTTGTTGGTCTCTTTACTCAGACAGGCTTTTTCGGGTTGGGGATTTGTGTAACCGCTGTGATACTTTGTTGTGTTTTTGTTGATGGTCCAAATAATTTTCCACTGCTGATTGAATCAATAGTTAATGCGACCAAGCTGAGATTGTTGGGCCCCTGAGAAAGGCCCTTTCCCCCTTAGCTACTCGGTTGGAAAATGAGATAAAGTTGAAGAAGTCACTCTGGATCAATGTAAATGTATTGTTGAGGTATTTCTAGATAACCAAAACAACCCTCTTTTCACGAGACCTTCTAATGCAAACCTTTTTAGACTAAAGTTTAGTTTGTTTATCTCCAAGAAATTTCAGTTGTGGGTTTTTTTCTGAATGAAGTGTTTGTGTGCACTGGGGTTTTTTTTAGCATTTAACTGTTTGGATAGACGTTCACTGTACTTTAGTTTTGTGATGAACTTGTGATTTGCTCCGTCTGAAATCACATACTAATCAAGTATGTACTACGTTTCAGTAAGAAAAGTATGCCATATTGTTACTGGTAGTTTTAATGGGATGAATGAATGATATTTGAACAGACTACGTCCTCCATTTTGATATTGTCACGTAACCTACGACGTCACAGTTAACCAAGTGAAATTTAACTACAAGCACCAATGTTTTTTTTTTTCTTTCTTTTAAGCACATTAAGCTATTTATTTAAGAGCACTATTTAAAAGTGTCAAGTCGCCATATGACAAGGCGTCTCTTTCTCAGCCTCATGGGATGGTTAGATAGATGGAGCGGTACTTTAAAATCCAGGAAGAACTTTTCACGTACTGTACGTATTGTTACTAAGGATTTGGGCGTACTACTCGCATCGAATACTCAGTTTCACCTACTATAAAGTGTGGAAGTATAAGATTTCAGACAGAACCAAGGTCTATTTTTTTTATTCCTAATGTCCTACAGTCTCAAGGGCACTTATTTTAAACCCCACTACCAGTGAGCTCTTTACTGTCATGAGATTTCCCAGTTCGGTTTATGTAATTAGTATTTTTGGTTTAGGTCTATGACAACTTTTGTTTTTTTTACCAGTGTTGCTAAGCAATGTGCACATTCTATTAAAATGTTCTTCATGATTTATCTCCCAGTTTGAACTGTGTACAGAAACACACTTTGATTGCATTGATTGAGTTGCTATAATTGAGTTAGAGGCTTCTTTATTTCTAAACATTGCGGTCAAGTGTGTCAATGAAATAGCATTATGGGTGTCTTGAGGGTGCAACAGGCATTTCGAGTAGTGCTCGTCCTTTAGTCTGCCTTCCAACAGTGCACAAATCATATACCTGCGTACGGAATAATGTTTCGCCCTGAAGCTGGACGTTTACTTACCCCTACTGATAATAAAGACACTACAGCAGATATATTATTATTAATATACAGTTAGTTTATATCATATTTTCCAGACATGTTTTAAAGTCATTCTTATGTTTTTTTTTTATCGTTGTCTTTCACGATTAGTGAAGTGATCAGTATGCCAGAGGTGGCGCTGTCATCTACTCACTTTGTGAAAATGCTTCGTCACGTCAGCCGAATATGTAATCAGCACGCAGGAGCTGCCACTCATCAGACCGCCAATCTCAGCCCTGTCTCTGGGCAAAATGGGAAGATCCTTTTTTTTTTTTTTTTTTTTTTTGTCCTCTCCTTGGCACGGTTTAAACTCCGCCCAGCTAATTTATGATAGCCATGACTTGAACACAGAATTACGAAGGCAGATTAAAAAAAAAAATATATATATATATATATATATTAAAAAAAACTAGAACAGCAAATGAGTGGGTAATGAGAACGGCACGGGTCAAGCCTCTTAATTGAATTAAAAGACATCAGCCCCCCTACCCGCCGCCCCCCAACCCCCCAAAAGAGAAGCCTGGAGACACCTGCCCAGTTACAGCTGTGTCATAGTGTTTACTTTTTTTAACTCGGCTAGCAGTCTGTCCCGCATCGAGATCAGCCTGGCAGATTAGCATGGAAGCTAGCCAAGGAGCCACTCACACTCCATCACTCACACACACACACACACACACGTGTAGCAGTTAAAGCCTTTATTTAGAATGATCATTTATTAAATACATCCTTGTTTTTGAGACGAAAATTAATTAAAAGCTACACGTTCCGAGCAGTAATTCACAAGCAGGTCCTGTTAATTATGTGCAATTTATATAGTGTGTTAAAGTGAAGACAGGAAAACGCATGAGGTTCAGCTCGCTTTAATGGAGGGAGAAGAGATTAGAAGATTCCTCCAAGGCACAAGTCGATATTTATTCGTCGTAGTTGTTAGAAACATCTGTTTTGTTTTGTTTTTAGTTAATGTTAAATTCGGTGATTTCGATTATAACAGCCTTTCAAGAGCATCCTGGGGGGGACGGGGGACGAGCTACAGACAGCTCTTCAACGCTGTGTCTCAAGTCGTCCATTAAATCCTATCATTAGCGTCCTATACGGTGAACGGAGAAGCCTGGTATCGCTTTACTTCCTGCGTATGATGATTAATAAAGTCGTTTTTAAATCTGGGGGCTATTATCAAAAGTGATGGTTAAATTATGCTGTGTTTGAACAAGCATTGCATTAAGTCTGGGAGCGTAAGCAGGTGGAGGCCCTACTTTTTGAAATATGGAAGTAAAAAGAATGACATTTGCCTCTATCTCTCTCTCTCTCTCTCTCTCTCTCTCTCTCTCTCTCTCTCTCTCTCTCTCTCTCTCTCTCTCTCTCTCTCTCTTTTCTTCTCCCTCCTTTTCAGGAACTTTAAGTGGCCTGGCTCCTTATAGCAGTTACAGTATTACCCTAACAGCATGCACTCAGGCCGGCTGTGGAGAGAGCAGACGAGCCGCCAGTCTCACCACTCCGCAAGAGGGTAAACTATTGCGTTCCTAAATCAAAACAATCGTGGGCCACACGATAACTAATCTTCTGATTCCAGCTTTAATCATTTTGATTTCTGATTCCTGTCATTGAAAGAGAGAGTGGTTACGAAGAGCGAACGACTCCAACTCCCCTTGCCCTCCCCCCCCTCCTTCCTTTAAAAGACATGAATCTTTAATAAGTGTAATGCAGACGAATGGCCCTTTTAATTGCTGTTACTTTGTTCGTTTAAGAGCCTCGTCAGTAACGTGAGGCTTCTGCAAGATTAATGCGAGCTTTCTCCGTTTTTACCCAACCCCCAAGAATTGATTCTATGTACAGAAGTATAAAATGCAAAGTGAAGCCCGTTTCCACGCTTTTGCAGTCAGCAAACCGCGCCGACGTCTCGCAATCTCTCTTCCAACTCTCTTTCCACACTCGTCCGTTATTACCCTCTCGCCTGTCTGCCTTTCCCGGCAAGACAAAGACGCTCTTTCTGTCGACCGAAAAGAAGTGTCATGTCCACTGACAAAGTCTCGCCCTCTTACATGAAACAGCAAGAATAAAGACGGATTAATTGTCAGCGAAGATTACTTTCTCTGTCTGAGACCCGTAGCTCAAACCAGTAGCTCTGTCCTGCCCGCTAGATTAAACTGGCTAATTTTTAGAAGACTAGAAGAGAGACTGAGGAATGTTACGTTGGTTTTTTTTTTAGGTATTTCGTAGTAATCAAAGTTTCAAAGGATTGCATTAGAGGTCGTTGTTGATTTGTTGGAAAAACTAATTGAATAAATTATTTAACGAAATGTTACGATGAGGCACTAAAAAAAATGTAGTTCCTTCACTGTCTGTTCCAGTTCATCCAAATGGTGTTTAGTGAGGGTTGAAGTTCTTCCCTTCCATCCATCCATAACACACTAATTGCCTTTCTGAAGCTCAGAGGCTTTGTGCTCAGAGGCTTTGTGCTCAGAGGCTTTGTGCACAGCGGCGTTGTCATGCTGGAACAGTGTTAAGAGAAGTGGTAGCTCAGAGGTTAAGTTGTCGGACTGATAACCCAAAGATTGTGTGTTTGATTTCCTGCCACATCAAGCTACCACCGTTGGGCCCCCGATCAAGGCCCCTAACCCCTAATTGCTCAGTTGTATCGATGAGTTAAATGTAAGTCGCTCTGGCAATGAAATGTTTAAATAAAAGCTATAAATGTTATACTTCGCTTGCAGCAGCATGTTTCTTATACATTCTAACATTTTCTTCTCTCTCACAGCTCCTGAAGAAGTTCTTCCTCCTCGTGCGCTTGCACACGCAGACTCCCTGTCCATGTACTGGAATCCTCCTCAAAAACCCAACGGCATCATCACCCATTACACACTCTATAAGGATGACACAGCTGTCTACCAAGGCAACGACACAGCCTTCAACATCAGCGGTAAGAACGAATAGAAGTGTGTGTGTGTGTGTGTGTGTGTAAACACAGAAATACACTGAGTTCAGGATGAATGTTTATCATAGCTCACTGTATCTCAGGTCTTTTTTTACATGGATGTCTGCGATTATCTGTCCCATACACTCCTAGGGGACTGAACACAAATTGAGGACAGTAGAAGTAAAAACAGCAGCTGGTGCCCTTTTCTTTAAAAGTTGTTAAAAACTATAATGAAAAACACACTTCAACTTAAAGCAGCTATTTTTTTTGGTGGTTGGTACTCGAGGCTTACTTCAGTGCAGTAAAAAAATAATTTAAGCAACTTTACACCACTGCACACACATTTGATCACTTTTATTCTAAATTCTGGGTTTTATTATCCATTTCTACAAATTACCTGAAGTACAGTACAGGTACAGTACAGTTTTTCTAGCATAAAGCAGCGTTTTTCTCCAACCCTAATCTAACACACCTGAACTAGCTATTCAAGGTCTTGCTAGGTAGACTTAAAACTTACAGGCAGGTGTGTTGAGGCAAGTTGGAGGTAAATTCTGCAGGTCGGTTACCGGTACCCCTCCGGGACCCTCCGGGACCGAGTCTGGTGACTCCTGAAACAAATTTACAAAAGAAAAAATAAAATAGAAGACTAATAGTTATAAAGACACCAAAAGTAGATATATATATTGGGGTTTTTTGTAAGTTATCCTTCTTAAAATCATTTTCAAATTAAAAACACATTAAAATTGACTTCCGATGTAATTCAAGTCAAATGCCAGTTGTTTTTTTTTTTTTTTTATTCCAAAAGCTTTTAAAATGTGAAAGTTTTTTTTCCGTTTTGTTGTGTTTACGTTCGTTATTCAAGGTGTTCTTCAAAACCACAACAAGTCTGTGCAAGTTTATCTGAACAAAGTTGAAAGCAAATATTACACGTGTTGAGTTGTTACCATTTTTGTTTATACTAATTAAAGGTACAATAAGTGGTTGTCTTCAGAAACGTTTTTGTTTGTTCTGACGGTTTAAAAGTCTCTCTCAAATTCCAATAGTAATTATTAAACTAAGTGTTTTTTTTTTTTCTGTGTATTTATTTCTGTGGAAGGTGTAGAAATGTTTCATCTAATAGAATGCACACTTTCAGTGCTATCCTCCGGCTACAGTTAGCATTTTCCAAGATGCCCTACTGTACCTTTAATATACTTATTCAAAAAGTTTTTGTCTATTTTATTAGTGTACTAATGTAAACAGTGTTAAAGGTGATAGTCTGAGCCAGCATGAGGAGCCAGGTAACTTAGCGAGAGAACTCTCTCATGTCAATGCTGCCATTTTAACCTAAAAATGGTTTTTCTGAATTACCCCAACACAAGTTAAAGAATATTTACATTTCTTGCATTTTTTTTTTAAAAATCCAACTGAGCAGTCGACGGTTCAGGTCCTCGCTCAGGGGGCCGGCAGTGATGGAACCCACACTATTCTGATCAGCAGTATAAGACCTCAACCACAGAACTACCACTTCCCCTGTTTTGAACCAATTTTTCCCCCTAAAACTGCTTAATGCTTAAAGGTCCAACCATCACTTATTCTAAATAAAAAAAAACAAGATATTATGGGATTTCGTAAAGCAAAACACACTTTAACCTTAAAGCAGTGTTACTTAGAGGCATCCGGCGGCCATTACGGCTGTCAGCATTCATAGATATTTAATCTAAACCTCAGACAAGGCAGGTCTCCATTCACTTCCAAGGAGAAAGTGGTCTATTACTATATTTAATTTTGGTGGACAAGACAAAGGCCACCAGGTGGCTATTGTTTGTTGTTTTTTTTCCTCTTTAATATTTTCCTGCTCCCAGTGTGCTCCTGCTGGCCAGGCCTCCAGCATCGTCTGCTGTTGGCAATAACGTGTGAACACAGCGCACTGTTTTATTAAAAGCCTCAACTCCTACTGGGATCGACCCCTGGGGGTGAGAACTGTGGCTATAAGCCCCGAAAGACCAATTTACACCCCAGACAGGTACTGTATATTCAGTCTGAAATGAATGTCATCTTAGTATTCCCTCAGCTGTAAACACCGGTGTTAACATACACCAGTGCAGACCTACGACACAGTCGGAGATATATACGCAGGGAATGTAGACTGAGAAACAGGTGGTTAGTATTTAATTACCCCACCCCCTCCCCACCCTGAATGTATGCATTCCAAACAATCAGGATATATTAATTCAAAAGAAGGCGTCCCTTTAGGAAGATGTGGGTTTGAAATGTGTTTGTCATTTAAATGTAATGGCCAACGGGTCTCCTGCAACAAATCAATAAGAATAAAATGTCTTCTTTCTTTGGCCAGATTGAAAATTATAGCTTGCAGACAGTAATCGTTGAGGTGTCCATGCGCAAGGATATAATTTCATCTAACACGTCTCTAGTTAACAACAGTGACGGTCCCCCACCGCCCCGATGCTAATACTTTGTGATCCCGCTTCCATTCAGTTGTGGATTAGATGCAGAGGTCTTCCAAAAGACGTGTCCTCCTTTAAGTAATTTTCCACATTTCTATTTTCGTCAGTGAGCATCCCAGTGCACCGAAACGTGACTTTTTATTGTGTCCCATAACATCTCAAACATCATTTCTGATCACTGGGTAGTGTAGATAAAGACATGGCTGACAATTTGTATTAAAACTACAAGCACAAAGCATGTGGGATTCTTTATAGGGATTTTTTAGGGGGGGGTCTTGCGTAGCTCGATATTCAATCTTCTCTGAGGAATTTCATTGCGGGTCATGTTAAAGGTGGAGGTGTAATATGATGGAGAAGCTTTAGAGCGGCGTATCAGCTACGCTTTTCACTTCCCCGTTCGCTAGCAGGCGAGCGTGCCGTTCTCCGTACCCGGAGATTCCAATTTCTTTCAGGATGTCTTGGCTCAGCTTCTGTTTGCTCTCCTGCTGTGATTTTTGGATTCCCTTGCTTTTTTTTTTCTGTCTTCTTCTGTGACAGTAAAACTGCTTTCAAGTGATTCAAGGAGAGAGCCTCCTTCCTGTCCAGTAAGCACAGTCTGTGTTTGAGAACTTCCTACTGACGGTCATAGCATTGTCTCTGTTTTAATGCAGGGCTTTATTTCAATCCTAAAAGATTCAAATCATCCATTTCGAAATGCTTCACAATCTATAGACGACCCTAAAAACATTTTTACACCTTTATGTAGGTTCACTTGGAGTAGATAAATGTTTCTTCAATTTAGGCATATTTATAGTCTCCATAGGTGGACTTTAGAAATGATTCAGGGATTTGTGAAAACTCTTTTCAGGTGTTCCTTAATATTATTATGTTGTATGACTTCAGACGTAATTATTACTGTATTTGATCATTCTGCAACCGATACATTTTGTTTATTGATTCTGCACATTGACGCCTCCGTATGTCTTAATCGCCTATCAAAATAACCTCGTTAACAGAACGACAGATTTTTAAAAAAAATACATTTATTACCGTCCCCCGATGAGCGATTAATTTCTAGTTCTTTAGTCACAGTAGTATTTTTAATGCTAAAATACTGTAGAATGTTTATTTTCAGATGTACTGTTTTACAAGAAAGGCAGAAAGTCCATTTATTTATTTATTTATTAGTATTTTGGGGCATTTTGCATTTATTAAACTGGTCATCAGCCATATTTATTTTATTCAGATGGCTATTTAGCTTTTTACTTGCAGTCGTTTTATCAGTTTTTGACATTCTAAACCTAATTTGCATATTTTAACGTAAACATAAACCTTCATATTTAAACATATTAAACTTAATCTCTAAAAGTAGAGTGTAAAAAAAATGTTCATTTCTAAAGTTTTGCTCTTGTTTATAAACACAATGTTCAGTACAGCCACATAATAATTTAATAGAATTAGTTATTTTAACGACATCTCATCTCGGGAATATTAACACTACAGATTGTTTTTGTTTGCTGCTAAGCTACGCGGGTTACTGAACATGTCACTGATTGATGACTTAAAACTCTGGACAATCTTCCTGCCTGCGTCCATTTTCGATGCGTTTTAACTCGGACGTTACGACAACTGAGATCTACAGTGTGACGCGGGGATCATGTTTATACAGTCTGACAGGCATCTAATCCAACAGTGTTTGTGTATTTGTTCAGGTCTGGCTGTGTACACGCCACACACAGTTGTGCTGAGCGCCTGCACAGAAGCAGGCTGTACTAACAGCTCTGTGGTCAACCTTTATACCGGTCAGCTCCCACCGTCCCACATGGAGCCACCGCTTCTTACTGTCCTGGATTCACACAGTATAAACGTCCGGTAGGTGCATCATACACACAATACAATGTGAACAGACGGAAAAGGAAATGCACTCATGTCGTCTTATTTTATTATAATTTACTGTACTTGTCTTTATATAGTTATATTTCATAGGCTAAAGTTTTTCATGTAAGTATTTTGTTGGCTGCTATTTTTTCTTAAGATGCCACAGAATAAATGTTTGATATCTAAAGTTGTTTTTTTTTTTTTTTTTTGCCTTATTTCAATTAAAACTTTAAGAATCGTAATGAATAAACAGAAACAGAATCGCTATCAAAACTACTTGAGTATCACGGTTATAAAAGAATACCCACTTAAAATGGCACATCCTGTCATGTGACTATCGCAGATGCACACGTTGCGATGCTGATGCTGAAACCATACCTTGTATAATATCGCTTTTAACACCAGACACTATCATGATGTAGCTTTACAGAAATCCAAAAATTCAGGTGTTGCTAGAGCTAAGAAGCTAACTTATCCAGAGCGACTTACATTTCTCTTATTTTAATACAGCGGACGCAATTGGGGGTTAAGGGCCTTGCTCAGGGGCCCAGCTGTGGTAACTTGATGGTGCTGGGAATTAAACCCTGCACCTTAACCACTGAGCTACGGCTTCCACCTGATCGAAATTTTTACAAAAACCAGCAAAATATAATCAGTCGGCATTCAAGCTCATTATTCTTGCAGCTTGTACGCCAGTACACTGTAGTAAACGATGTGGAGTCTCATAACAGCACGGAGAAACAAGGTGCAAACCGTGTATGATGCTGTTTTCTTTTACTTGCTTTACTCAATTGTCTTCTGAATGGACATAAAAACATTACCTTTCCCAAGTAATTAAACGAGACTCCTGATATTTGTTGTAATAATAAATTCCTAATCAAATATCAAGTCAGAAGTTTTGAAACTATTAATATAGAATGATTGGCATATTGTATTGGGTTTGTGGTGTTGTTGTCCTAGCTGATGGCCTGCACGTTAATCAAGTGAGTGTTTTCCATATAATCATAAAGTGCAGAGCGGCCCGTCCGTCACTCAGCACATGGGCTCCTTGTCCTTGTCGTCATTGGTTATCGCCGACCAGCAGAGATGGAACGAGATCCTTGATTTAGTGGCTAAACGGCAGGTCCGTCTGTCATTGAACTGTATGAAAATCCCTGAGCGCGACCTTCTCCCCTCCTGTTTAGCATGCTCGGTACTCTCCTGCGCTTGACCTGTGCGTTGATAGAGAACGTCAGAGGGAGGGACAGTCCGTTCGAAAGCCGCAAGCTTTTTTCCCCCCGCGTTACATTTCCACCTTGGCCTTTAGCAATCTGTGTAAAAGCCATTAGAGCTTCGTCTTTAGCCTCCGTTTCAGCATCACTTAAGAACTAGCCAGTAAGGGCACTACACCGTGTGGAGGAAAAGAGAGCAAAGAATAAAGGCACAACAGGGTGGCAATCTCGGGTACACTTTGTTTTTTTTAGAGTTAAAGCAAGGGCTAGCAGGGGTGACGGTAGCTCACGGTTAAGTTTTTCCTCCAGAAAGAAAATGTCAGCACTTTACTTGAGCGATCGCAGGGCAGGGAAAGGCGAGAGCGAGAGGAGAATACATATCCAAGCAGGCACCTCGCAAACACGGTCAAATTCCTCTCTCTCCAATCCGCCGTATAACGTCGCCCTCTTTAATGTAGTAACCGCTCAGACCAGTCGCCATTCAATTATCCTTATTTCTTTAAATAAAAAAAAAAAGGTAAAAATCCTTCACGGTTCTCCCTCCTTTTCTGCATCAGTGGCGGTAGAGAGCTTGTGATGTCTGGTTGCCGTTTATTAAAATGATTTCTATGACTCAATTTGTCCCATCACGGCTATTCATAACCCAGTTATGCTCCTATTCCGTAATGAAAACAGTGTGTCGGAGAAAAGCCGTCTTTATTTATTGTTCTCATCTCCCACGAAGGAAAGGGGAAACGGTTATTGCTTTACTTCAATGGAATGTTCCAATTTGAATAGGACAAGGTGAAGTGAAGAGCCAACCAGGAAGCATATCCACACTGTAATTCGACATTACAGATGATATCTCTCTCTCACTCCCCCCCCCCCCCCTCTCAGGGTCTAATTGTGGATACGGTGCCTTTGGAAGGTATTGCCTTGTTAGCAGAATTGTAATAGAACGGGGTGAGGGATCATACGTGTTCAATACTCTTTTGTTGTGTTGTGATTTGCCTGTGAGAAAGGTCTCGGGCTTGCAAGATATGCACAAAGCCAGAATCAGCAGAAAGCCTCCTGTGACCGCCGGCCCTCGCTTGATCTCCAAACACTTGTACGGTGTGTTATTTCCGTAACTCTTCAACGGTACGTTTCATAAAACTATTTCTTGTTGATTTACATTGCGATAATTTGATTAGCCTTCGAGAATCCTTTATCATCGATATTTGGTGTGAGTGATATAAATCATACGCCCAATTGATTTAGCAATTTGGGGATAGAGCACCATAATAGCTATTGTCATTCGTCATTTAAAATGCAATTTAATTGACGCAGATGCTAAATTAATCACAATAATGAACAGGGTTACCTGAGGGTGTGTTTGATCCCTGGTAGACCCGGGAGAAAAAAAAACACCTTTGAGAGGTTTGTGCTAATTTTACAGTACTTGTCCCTAATGCATCATCTAAACTCACATTATAGGTGTGCACAACTTTAGTAGGTCTTTCAGTGTAAAAAAAAAAAAAAAAAAAAAAGTGAAACCATTTCTCTGCTAATAATTTACACCAGGGCGAATTGTGTTTTTCTTCTTTTCTTTCTGTAGGGTTTTTTTGTTGTATTAAGCAGAATGTCGTCTAATCGCGAGGCAAATGCGTCAACAAATATTTCTACCAATGACTAGACATAAAGTTATCACAACATTTAAGTGTTTACACAGCAAAATGCCACAAATATACACTCCAAATAAACAAAAATGAGTCTTTAGAAGGAATTGGTACATCTGTCGTCCATCTCAGTTTCCGCCCCATCTGCCTTTTTTTCTCTTCTTCTTCTTCCTTTTCCTCGCCCTCGGTCTGTTGGATCTCTGAGCAGATAGCGGTGTCCTCTGTTCTAAATTTAGCTCTAAGAAAGTCAAGTGGCAGTCTGAAACGCTAACCCACCAGACACTTCCCTATTTTTGTCTGTGCATCCTTGGCCAGGGTTACTGCAGTAGAGGCTGACTGGAGTTCTCACACTCCTGATAGAATCTTTATCTATTCCCAAAGCTGCTTAGTTTAACACTAGACCTGGAATTCTGATTACGATTGCTTTGTAATACCAATGAAAAATACTCTATGTAAACATCTCAACCAAAATAAAAATGGAAGTGGTAGCACAGTGGTTGGACCGATAACCGGGAGGTTGTGGGTTCGATTCCCAGCACCACTAAGTTGCCACTGCTGAGCCGCTTAGCAAGGCCCTCAACATCCGATTGCTAAAAAAAAATGTAAATTACTCTGGATAAGGGATGCAAGAAATGTAAATGTGAAAAGTAAACCCGATTAAACGTTCACTAGTTGAGCGAGAGAGGTGGGTTAAACTTTTTACAACCCAAATGAATTAAAAATGGCGGTTTCCTTCGCACATGCCACATCTTAATGCACTTTCTAGGGAAGTAACTAACCGCCGTGCCCCTGGAAACTTATGTTTCTATTTCAGGTCGCTACTTTTTAGCACAACTTTTACCAGTCCTTATTATAGACTAAAGGTTTCTGCTCATATATTCTGAACCGGAAAATTGGTGGCTCGTAGTAAAGCGCCCCTATCGAAAAGCCAGGCTTTAAGCGCGCCATGTTTTTTTATAAACAATTTCAGCAGCAGCGCGTACTCTCACTCTCACGACCATGTGCTTAAAAGCAACACGATGCCCGTAACTAGTGCGTTTAAGAGTCACGGCTAAAATTTACAGTAATGAAAATGCTAAATTCATGGAGTGATGAACAAGCTGTGCATATTTTACAAAATTATTCTAACTGAATTCATTGGTACAGGGAAACAACAACTTTAAAAAATAAATTAATTAATAAATAACGCCTCATGTAAACACTTAACCAAAATATTTCATGATATCAGTCAGAAAAAAAACGTGTGCATGTAAACGGCTGCCCCGACTAAACATTAAAGCTACATGTGGCACCAATGAGGTAATGTCACCGATTACATGGTGATGTCACTGAATTACTTCAGATATCACAGCTGGTTGTTTATTTGTACCAATAACTTCTTCGAAGCGCTGTCGTCTGCGCTGTAACACTACTGACACGACAGGCTTTTCTCTCACGCCACTGACTGCGTGGTGATTCTACCGACTGTTCGGTGTTATTATTCCGTCTGCTATAACACCACTGACTGCTCTGTGACTCTACTAAATGTTCTATAGCACTCCTGAATATGCTGTAATATTACCAAATGTTACAGTACCACCACTTGACCATGTCTGTGATACTCCTGACTGCTAAATGTTCTGTAGCACTACTGACTGCTTCATGTCTCCACTGATCGCTCTGTGTCTCTGCTGAATGTGCTGCAACACCACTGACTGCTCAGCTATATTAATGGCTGCTCAGTGACACTACAGACACTGTATGCAAAATTGCTGCGATGCTTTATTTTTATTTGATAAATCTTCACGTATTTCTCAGGTGGACGTCCCCGATGAAGGTAAACGGGCGGCTGCAGTTCTACACCCTGTACCAGGCCGGTCCTACTGAGGAACCAGTCGTGGTGTACAACAGCTCTGAGCTCTTTGAGGAGTACACGCTGCGAAACCTTGTCCCGGGGAGAACATACTTTTTCCAGATTGCTGTGAGTACGTCTTCGTTTGGACGGTGAACGACAGTATTGTAATATAATTAATTTAATTTATATAATTAATAATTGTGATATGTAAACCCATCGAATTAAAGTATAATTATGTGCTCCCATTAATAAAATACCATAAACTGTGTTTAAAGATGAACAATAAGTGTTTAAATAAGAATAACTGGCTGAAGTAATGAGTATTATATTTTTCCTATTTCCTATTAACATCTGGACTTTTTTTTACCCCCCAAAATAAGTGATAAGTTAGAAGAATTCCCGGTTCGTTTGCATGAATATCTTTTGTTTCTCTAAATCTCTGATTTATTTCTTGACATTTAACCAAAAATGTTAATACAGGCAGTGCAGAAACCTTTGACTGGCATTCTCTTATTATACATTCATTATTATTATTATTATATTAGAATTGTTGGACAGATAGAAACTTTTATGTCCAAAAGTATTTGGACACCAGCCCATATGTGAGTCTGTTTAAACCTGTTTCAATGGGATTCAACCCCACATACAGCGAGCTTCACGCTGGAGACACAGAGCCCTGACCTCAACCCCATCTGTAACACCGTCGAGATGAACTGCAATGCCGATTACATTCGTTTACATTTACCGCATTATCCAGCGCGATTTAGATTCATCTCACTACTGAACAGGTTTAAGGGCCTTTCGTAGGGGCCCAGAACAGGCACCTTAACCACTGAGCTACCGCTTCCCTATACTGTGGGTCCTTTTTTTGTAATTGGTTTCTAGGCTTTTTTTCTTGTAAATAGAAGGACAAATCCCAGCAGCCATTCTCCAGAATCTTGTAAAGAGTCTGGGTGGATCATGGCTTCATTGATGCCCCTGGTTTTGGAATGGGATGTTCTACATGTGTATGTAAAGTCAGGTCCCCCGTGATTTGGGCCATTTTGGGAAATATGAGAGATTGATATTTATAAATGTTACTCTATTATATTATAATGGTTTAATAGTGAAATATGTCACAGTATTATTTTAAGGGTACTACCTGCTGAAGTGTTTTTGCGCACTAACCACTTTTATACTTTTTGGGGGTGTCAGTAATTAACCTCATATTGGCAAGAGATTGAAAGAAATTTGGAAGCTGTTTTTAAAGTAGAGGGAGTAGTTTTTAGTGCATCTCTTTAGTAATATAATTATTACCACCTTAAATTGGTGGAACAATAAAGACAGAGAAGTGTGATTAATTCTTCTGGCGGCTAGTAAAAATGTAATTACTAAAAAATGTTGCCCATAATTGAAAAAAATATTCTTTTCGTTAATAACTTCTCAATGTATTAGATTTAACCAGTATGCCCAAAACTCTACACTGGAAAAATTAGTTTTAAATATTTAAGGTGGACATACTCTTATAATACAATCGTCAAAGAAACCTAACAGTATGTTAATTTTTGTATTGGTTCTTCTTCTTTCTAAGAAAATAAATGCCCTGATATCTGTATGTAGTTTTGCTCTGGATAAGAAAAATAAAATTAAAAAAATGTTTGACCCGATTATGACCTCAGGCATGCACAGCAGGCGGCTGCACCACCAGCGCCCCCAGCATGGCCCAAACAGATGAAAGTTCTCCAGAAGAAGTCCTGGCTCCCAGTGTCACTTATATTTCTCCACATGCTATAAACCTGACCTGGGGACCGCCAATAAAACCCAATGGTAAGTGTGATTTCTCCCTTCTTTTTATTCCTACAGGTTTTTAATGTACAATTTCAGATGGATGCTGATTTTTGTTATGTAACGCTGCCCTGAAAGTCCTCAAAGATTTTTTTGATCTAATAACAAGTTAATGGTTTTTTTTTTTTTTAAATACTTTAATATTCCAAAATTCTCATTACAGATAAACTGCATTTAGTTGTAAACACTAACAAGCACAATATGACTCTTTATCTTTTTCTATAATTTGTATGTAAATTAACAGACATGATGTTGATGCTCAGCTTAAACCCAGCAGTGAGTAAGGTCGAAGCCCGGTGGACTCTGTGCTCTGGTTGGGTGAGGGGTGTTTCACGTTTGGGCCAGCACTGCCAGACGACAAGCAAGAAAGGAGAATTGCTTTGTGTGGTGGCATGAAAGCAGGCCAGACCGGGTGCCAAGTGAGAGAAAGCAAGCAAGCAAGAGAGAGAGAGTGAGGATGAGAGAGGCAGAGAGAGAGACTAGGAGAAGGCAGAGAGATTGAGAGACAGAAAGAAAGAGAGAGAGCAGGACAGGCAGAGCAAGAAACTGTGAAAAAAAAAGAAAGAGAGAGTGTAGGAGAAAAAAAGAGAGAGAGAGAGAGCGGAAGAGCAGGAGAGAGTGAGGGGGAGTAAAAGAGAGAGAGAGAGAAAGAAAGAGCCGAAGAGAGAAAGAGAGAGAGAGAGGCAGAGGGAATGAGAGTGTGTGAAAGAGAGTGTTGCAGTTTAAGTAGGTAAAAACTGCTCCCTTTTGACTGATGCTGTGAACTGCAGCTTGAACACACAGGCACTTCCACACAGCCGTCTCCTTATTCGCTCTTCAGACAGCATCAGAGAGGAGATATAACGTACCTGCTTATCATTTTCATTTTAACACATGAGAACATCATTCATTCTTTCTTTTTTTTTTTTTTTTTTTTTTTAAATCTAGTACATTTCTTACATTTAATGCTGTTTCCTCTGCTATAATGACGAGCAGTTTAATTAAGACCTTGTATTTTATTCTTTTTTTCTATTACTGTTATTTAAGATATTTAATTCGTTAATAGTTATGTAAAATAGCTATAATCATAAAACCGAATTCTAATCATTATTTTGTGTGTCAAATCGGGTAAAATGTCAGCCATCTTTACACCGCCATTTAATATCATTGCTGTAATTATGATTTTGTTGTGTTTATTTTTTTTAAGTTATGTTTTATTTATTGCCAGATACATTTGTGATTTTTAGAAACTTCTATATTATTTATTACAACTCTATTTGACTCGCAAAACGTGACCTATCGGTTTAGGCGTGGTCATGTTATTGATTTATTGGCATGGAAGCATATTGATGATCGGTTAATCCAGGAATTCTTTTTAAATTCGTCGCTTCCTGAAATGTGGCTTATTAATGGAGTTCTGAAATCTTAAAATTGACCTGTAATAAATAGACATCCTTCAGCAACCCAGCGAGTATTTAAATTTAAGCAAATGAATGTATATTGTTTAGAGTGAATATTATACAGTAGGAACGTGCAGCTGTTTTTTTTTTTTGTTTGTTTTTTTGCAATAAAAAATAGATCTTTATAAATTTTTTACTGTCGTTTGTCTTATTAATGTTCAGAAAAGATCTGACTTCCTAATGTAATGTCTTTACAGTGCTGTTCTGCCCCTATTGACCCTGTGCACCTTTAAGCATGTTTCCTTGTGGGCAGCTTCCACCGATAGCTGTAAATAGGGCAGCAGCATTACGTTTTTTTTTTTCCTTTTTGTTTTACTGCCTACGCTGCCTAATGGCTGCCTTAAACACAGAGCTTTAAACAAAGTGCCCTGTTTACACCCGGACATGAAAGAGCCAAGAAATCTTCAGACACAAGACAATAAATAACATTTAACTCCTCCCTGCACATTTTCAGGAAGGATTTCTACCAATTTCTGTTTTTAGTTATTCAGTTTATTCATGCACTTACTGGACTATACCCAGTGCTACTACTGGACCCTTGCGTTTCTCTATTCAAATGTACTATAGAACCTTTCCACACATACAAGCTAAGTGTAAAGTGAAGTTCATCTCATTTTGTTTCTGTTTGGATCAGGCGTGATCAGCAGCTACGGCGTATGGATGGACGGCGTACTGAGGCAGAACTCCTCGCTTACGAGCTTCCGTGTAGTCGGGCTTTCTCCCTGGAGCTTACACAGCTTCCGTGTTCAGGCGTGCACCGCTCAGGGCTGCGCTCTCGGTCCTTTGGTGAGAACCCGTCCCATTTACATTATGCTAAATACCCAAATGTGTCAGATGGCAGCTCGACATCATAAAGGTGATCGATTTGCTCGGTTCAATAAAGCACCTTCTGCTCGCGCCTGACATTTGGTGTAAATGCCACTCTGGGCTGGTTAATGCATTGATGGGCCAGATTTGGGCATTTTTCCAATATGGGTGCAATATTTAGGCAAATGGCTGTTTTTGCCAATGCAGCAAAAACTTACCGGGGGTAGGGCATGGATTGCAGTAAATGGGGCCTGGTCGAAGAAATGTGTGTGAGAGCTGGGGGAAATTATTCTCCGGTCGGATGTTTAAATATGCTGTATTTGAATAAAATTTGTCTGGTTTAATAGCTTGACCTCACATAATAACCGCTGTGAACATTTTTTAAAAATGCGTTCCGGCAGGAAATGTAATTTTTCTTACTCTTACAGACAGAAGTGCGGACCACCGAAATGCCCCCAGTTGGCAACGTGCTCCTGGAAATCCTCCCCGAAAGCCCAAAATCAGTCTTGGTTAAGTGGGAAGCTCCAGCCAAACCCAACGGGAACCTCACTTCCTCAGTCCTTTTTACTGGAACTTTCTACCAGCCATCAGGTAAATAACAACGCTCTCTCTCTCTCTCTCTCTCTCTCTCTCTCTCTTTTCTCAGTTCAACACTGCTTTGAGTGAATATGACCCCCTCCCCAACCTTTTTCGCCTCTGATCTCCCATATTGACTCCAGTTATTTTCCCTATGATTGTTTACACACAGTATGCAAAAAGGGCAGTGAACCCTAGCATGGCTCTCGCATGCCATAATGGCTGTAAATAAATTGTTGTCATTGGCCATTTCTCTCGGGCCGGCTGCTGGAAGGCAAGGAGACGCTCCTCGCCCTTGGCGGGATAAAAGTAGACAGATTTGTTAAAAAGAGTGTGATTTCACACTCTGAATGAATCAACCTCACCGCTCGCCTCTACAAAGCGCTCAGCTTTTTTCTTTTTTGCTTTTTTTTTTTAGAACCGCCTGGGAATGGTACAGACGCACTCACAGGCACACACAATCAAATATATTATTTGTATACTTGGATTCATTAAGCACTTTTATTCTAATTATCTTTAAAAAACGTGGGCATGAGACTCAAATTTTGAGGATCAAACTAGCGCCCCAGGTGCTGTGCGGTGTCGATGCTACCTGCTGTACCACCATAATTTATAAGCTCTATCCATCTAATATTTGTGTGTATAATGCAAATAGGTGGACAGTCTAGCATCAAATAAAATATTTTGGGTTTATTTTAACATCTGATCAACATGTGAACATCTGTCGGAACGTAATCCTGCCATGTTGCCGCCGCCAAGAGAGTTTGTCTCAGATCGAGATACGTGCTCGTGTGCCTAATTATCACCACACAATATACCGGAACACCGTCTTTAGATGTGTTTATGATCAGCAAATTATACGTTTGACATCAGCGAATGGTTCGGAAATTGCAGTTGATAGTGCTTTTCCTGTGTTGGCATCTAATTAAGCTGAGCTTGCCAGATATTTGGATCACTTCACTTACAGGGCTTTGATATGTTATTCCTCTCGTAGCACAGACAGACACAAGTGGTGTTATTGGTACTGGGAAGAAATTTCTCACAGAATTTTAGTAGATCAAAATAAATAAGAATGAACAAGTAGATACAGCAAAGTAGATGACATTCAACAAGATACAGATAATAAACCAAATACTTTATTAGCCGCATGTCTTTATGAGCTCTGAATCATTTCCAAACAACTGAATTTCCCTCAGAACAGAGAGACTTTAGAGGAGAGGGATGTAAAAACATGCCAACTAGAGAAATACATCATGGTCATTTAAAAAACTTTAAAAAGCACTTCAGTCTTAAGATATTATGGTCAAATGGAAGAATTCTGGAAGGACTTTATTAGCTGAATGTCTTTATAAGCAACTGAAATTCACTTATAAGCTCAGAAACTCCTTTGAACTGTCTTGTGTTAACTAATTTAGGTCACAATACCACAATGTCCCAATCACATAATGTTTGGAAATACACTGTACCAAGGCATTAAATAAAGTAAACGATAAAGAACCGAAAATAAAGGAATCAATAAGCAACGTAGGACTACAGTTACACTCCCACCAAATCTATCCATCCATCCATTGTCCATACCCACTTATTACTAATCAGGCTGATGGGGATCTGCTGTTGTCTATCCCAGCTGTAATGGGCAAAAGGCAGGGGTACAACTTGGACAGGTCACCAGTCCATCGCAGGGCAACATAGAGACACCAAGTCACACAGATCAATGTGAAAGTAGCCTAGTCTGCCTCGAGCAAAGTAACAACCTTTGTACAGGACTTTCCAAGTACTGGTTTAGTTGAGCACCTCACCTTTATCGAGGTCGGTGTCGCTAGTTAGCAACTTCAATTTTCTGTCTTCACAGTTTGATCCGAGGTGTAAAGTTACGATGTTATTTCCTTTTTTTTTTTTTTTTAAATTGATCGAAAGTACACAGCCTCAGTAACGGTGTCTGATTCGTTGAAAAAAATCATTTCTGATCACGTTTCAGTTTAAAATGCAGTCAGGGTCAGACGTACTCCACATTTTGTCACCAGAAATTGTGACTTTTTGCTTAGAATTATGTTTTACTGAAAAAACAGCATGAAATAGCAATACATTCAATATAAATACTGTGTATATATAATATATAAATATACAAATCTGGATATTAAGTATAACAAACATCAGAGGTGGGTAGTGCATTTACTACATTTAGTTTTAAAGATAATTTTAGTCATCTTAACAGGTAGAAAAATAGACACATGGTTATCTGTTAGAAAACCGATTGTAAATGACAGGTGATGTTTTTTGTCCATCACATGACTAAGATTAGCTTTAGTTCACTTTTAACTGTTTTATATAATCAGAACAGAGAGACTTTAGACAAGAGGGATGTTAAAACACAAGTAGAGAAGTACATCATTGTCACTCTTAAAAACAAACAAACAAAAAAAAAACCCTTATAATATCATTTAGGTCAAATGGAAGGATTCTGTTCAGCATGTGAATGCTAAACATTTCTCAGCGAGAGTCACTGTGTTACCACCTCTAGGCGGCGTAAACACGCACTCATCACTGGGTGGAAGAAAATAAGTTCCATCTATATATGCATCTTTTCTCAGCTGGATTATTTTACAAGATTTTTATGGATACTACAGAGCGCAGCAGAATCACTCACACCACCCGAAGTCCATTGGTTATTAAATCTGTTGTGTAAACAATCCCAAAATGGTCATTCGAAACAGACCAACTAGCTTTTTTTTATTTGCAGATTTCTTATGTAAGACGGTGAAATTTATTTAAAATGTCTGCATTTATTATGTTAGAAACGTGTATATGTAGCAGGTCTTATTATATACTACATACAGAAAAACCTTCAAGTTAACTTTATGGATTTTTGCCCCCGTGATTTTTCTCCAACTGCACCTTCGCTCTAGTTAGTTCCCCAATTTTACCCGACAGCTACCCACAGCTACCACGATGAACACAGGTCTGACACAAAGACTATCACAAGCTTCCTTCCAGGCATGTGAACCCAGGCACCTGCTTCTCTTTGTATTGCTTATAATTGGCTGGTGTCACTGTGAGTGACAGGGGACGACTATGTACCACTTCATTATCAAAGGTTTCTAACAGGTACCTCTGTTGGGGGTAGGGCTAAATGTTTCGGTCTTATTCCACAAAAATATGAACTTTAAGGAATTCTGTTACACAATATAACCAAATGTATGACAACACATAACTACTGCACTCAAAAAGTTGTGATCAACATTGTTATTCACTGGAACTAGCAGGTCCAATGTCTCTGAGCATTCCATGCCAGGTAAGCAAGTGACAGAAGTCTAAAATGTTTTGTTTCAACAAGTCTGTGGTATTGAATGTTGTTTTAATATGGCCGCATTTGCATGGATGTGATGGTCATTTGTCCACACTTTTCGCCATATGATTGTGTGTACATAGGATGTCAACATTAATAAGGTCATAACCTTTATTGAAAGAAATAAATTAATAAAAATCGAGCTGGGGCACTAGTGTCAAATTTACAGGGGCAATGGGGTAAAAAGGAAAATTATACAATAGGGCTGTGTAAAAATAACGATACAGCTAACTATTGCGATAAATTTTTTTCGCGATAGTCTGTCGATTATTCTAACCTTTACTATCGCTGTATGTCTTAATGACATTTTAAACTGTTCTACGTTTACATTAATGTTGAATTAAAAGTCTTTTCTCCCTCCGCTTCTAAAGTTGTCGCTGATATATACGGCCATTGTCGCGGAAGCGATCATGGCGGGAAAATATGTTTGATATAATTGTTGTATTTTTTTTTTCCCCCCCAGATATTTTTTGGGCCATTTTGTCTTTACGGGGAGAAAGAGGAGGGTGGGACCGAGAAGGACCCGAGGCACCATTAACCCATTACACCACGGCGCCGGCCATAATTCTTGTATTTTAACCTAATTTTAACAAAAAATTAAGTATTGTGATGTAATGTATCATGATATCATGAGGGCTTTGCCAATTTACAGCCCTATAATCTAGTATTTGCTAAGGAATTAGCATGAAATGCATCTTTGTTATAAAGTAGTATTCCAATCCAAAAAGCCAAGAGTAGTAAAAAGTAGGTGAGATGGATGGAATAGCACCAAGGGTAATTGGGAGAAGATCTGGGGGAAAAAAATCCATAACAGGGTTCCTGACTTTCAGCGTTACAATTTGAGTTTAAAGCCTGTGTGACTGAGACATTTTGTCTCAGATGTGCCTTTAAAATCTACAGTATGTACAGTATATAATGCTGCTTTGTGTTCAACTCTGGGGTCGATTATTTTGCCTGTGACACCACAACACTGCTTATGGGACATCCCACTGAACTTCACTACTAAAAGTTAGTTACTTTATGCACATGCTTGTGGATTTGGCAAGATTTCACAGAAGCAGCAGAAAAGTCCAGCAGCAGGTAGAAGGCAGACTAAAGTTTACTGATCTCTGCCAGTGGATTGTTGGAGAATTTATTGGCCGGCCGATGGCTGTCACAGATTAAAGGAAACATCGATCAGTAATGACCCCCTCTACATGTTAGTATTGCCGTAAAGGCAGCATTTAATGTTTGAGATATCGGAATTGGGAGCTATTACACGTGCCAGGGGTGAGCAAGGGACTGCGGACCAAGGCTAGCATTATTAAATATTGACTAGCGCTGTGATTTATGGAGCGCTAGAGTGGAGAAAATACTTTTTAACTGTGATATATATTTTTAGTTGGCAACATCTTTTACTGGGAATAAAGCACATGTCGGCTGCATATATGTTACTCTGAAAAAAGTGGTTGAAAAGGAAATACCCCTAGTCAATATAAGAACCCCCGACGGTTTATAAGTTAATGATTTATTCTCTATGTGCAGTTTAAGGTTCTACTGAAAGTGTGTGTGTGTGTGGGGGGGTAAAAACTCATAAATAGCACAAAAGAAATTGTCAGCTCAAAAGATAAAAGTATTCATTTTTATTTTTATTCAATTGCGCTTATGAGGAACACTCACAGAAAAAGGTGTTTGGCATAAGATAAAGTTATAGCAGCTTTAAGGCATTGGGTTCGACAGAGGAAGTCTAAACAGGAAGTATGTATATTTAATAACTACAGTTTTATACAGTGAAATGTGTTGACTGGATTTTGTCAGATTCAGGGATTATTGATCATCTCCGACTACTAAGAAGTGTAAAATCCTGTGTTTGGTTGGTGGTTATTCATTGGCTCTGTACACGTACCTTGCACAATGACAATGAAGTTGAATATTTATTTTTATTTATATTTATTCTAACAGCGAGAAACCAAATCCGGAATAACACATTTTTCAAAAGTTTAAAGTTGATTTACATTAAGTTTTTTTAAGGCTGACGTTTTACAACCCGAACCTTCAGTTCCCTTCACAGATTTTTTTTTTACAGGAGAATTGGGACATTCTTAAACTTTTGTGTACTGTAATCTTCACTGTATACTAAGGATTTGGACATACAATCTTCTTTCCCATACTTAGTTTCATCTACTATATAGTGTGGAAGTATGCGATATCCATCCGATCTAATAACAGACTTACTCCCTGTTACGCGGATATAGTTGTTATTGCTTACAGAATGTACAAAGAAGATCAAATAAAGGAACTGAGCCATGTTTGTCAGAAGTACTTTTCTATGCAGAACTGCAGTAAACATTTCTATTTGTTGGACTTGGTCATGTTTTGTAATAGGGAAACAGTACATTGATTAGTACAGAACCAGGCAGCTTTTTTGGATCATAATATCGCTCGACTGATGGGGTGTGTTACAGGTAAGAACTGGAGTGAAACTGAGGCGCCGGTCACTGAGACTAAACCGCTGCTCACTGCGCTCTCGGCAGGCCACTGGGTGTCTGTAGGAGGTCTGCTCCCCTTCTCCAACTACAGTGTAAAAGTGAGAGCCTGCAACAGCCAAGGCTGTGTGGAGAGCACCTCGACCAGCATCTCCCTCCCTCCAGCAGGTTAGTGCTCTACATCCATGTTGTCTTTTCATTATTTCGTAGACGTGACAGTTCAATGGTTAGCTGTTGGACTGCTGATCATTAATTGGGGTAGCTGCCAAATGCCAGAAATGTAAAGCTACTTTTGCCCACCCAGTTTCGATTTTTTTCCCCCGTACATTGTGGCACAGATCGGACGCAACTCATGATTGTGTAAGCAGGAAGAAAGCACATGGATTCTGATATATTCAAATCAAATAACACATCATGGAGTGAATTCTCTGGTCTTAGTGCTCAGTAGTGAATCTCAACACAAGACAGCATAAGGTTTTTTTGATCAGACTGGAACAGATTCCTACATCATCAAGCCAGCTGGGAGACAATCCACATATGCTGCCTGAAAGAAAACAAAGCCTGCTACTGGTGAACTAAATAAAAAAAAACAGCCGCGTCCAATTCAGCAGCTAACGGACTCATGCAAACATGCAGCTCGACCGTTGGGGGTTTATTACTGTGCTTAAGAGTCGCACTTTTCCACTGTTAAATAATTGTTGATTTTAATTATGACTCTTATGGCCCTGGAATGTTCCTTTTTATGACCTTCTTATGGCAAATAAAAGGTAACAAGTCATTGGTTAAATAGTGCTTGGTTCGCGCTTCCTCTTTTAATGGTGTGGGAACTTATTATGCTGATTTACACACAGAGTGGGTGTTGGGAATTGTGTGGCAAGCGCTGGGGTGTATATACAGTACTGGGGTAAATTAGCCACAGAATGATAAAAAAAGGGAAAGATTTCTTTGCCCAGAAATAGCTTGGCATAAGGTGAAAAAGAGATTAGTAATCAGTGGACACACACATGGGCACGACTGATGGAGAAGTCCAATATGATTGTGTTTGGATCCTTCTCTCGCTGCTCATGCCGTAGCTTTGGGATCACCAAGGTTGCATATCATGCGGTGATTTTTCCTCACACATAGCATGAGACTTTATTACACCTATTTGATCAGCCTCATTTTTTCCCCCTCCAGTCCAGATGTCTAGAAGGCCCCCAACCAGGCGGTGTGTATGATAATCCACCCCTCCTTTCCATAAGAGACATTGTTACACAAAATAGGCCCCCAAACCACCTCTGCAATTGCTCCGACAACCAAAGAGAAAACGTTTCATTGGTCTCCGTCCAGCCATGTTACTCTTTGTTCCTATGCCATGCCGCAGGATTCTCCAAAACACACTAGAATAGAGTGACTGGAACTTGACTGAGGTAGGTCTGCCTCAAGACTCTGCTATGTTCTGACAACAAGAGGGTGGAATTAACTTCTTATTAATGTCAGTAAAGCAGAGACACTGACTGTCTTCATTAGACGGGAAGTGGTGGGGCAGTGTTTAAGGTGTTGGACTGTTAATTGGAAGATTTGGGTTTGGTTCCCAGCACCGCCATGTTGCCACTGCCAGGCCCCTGAGCATGACCTTTTGCTTAGCTTGTATTAAAGAGATAGATGCAAGTCACTCCGGATAAGGGCGTCTGCCAAATGCCGTAAATGTAAATGACACACCTCTGTCTCAAATATCTGCACTTGACATTAAAAAAAAGTCTTTGCTGCTGTTTTTGTGGGTTGTTACACTTTGTCTAGTGAGCTAACGTACCTATATTGATCTGTTCAATGATGAGACTCAAAGCACTTTTGTATGTCGCTCTGGATAAGATGCAAAAATGATGCCAAATGTGCCAAACCCTAAAAAAACAAGGCCCCGGCTCGCGGCACAGTCTCGGCAAACAGCCGGCAGAGAGCAAAGTTGAAGTTCTGCAGGAATAATATGTTCAAGTTCAAAACAAAGACACGAGTAAGTATTAATTTTAAATACCACACGTTTCTCTCCACTCGGCTCAGCCAGATCTTTAGGTTTTCTCTAGCTGAACTGAAGCCTTGTCTGGATGTGTCCTTGTTATATCAAAGAACAGAAGACGGCGAAAGCTAAGAGATCCAGCGGAAACATAAAAGTGCATAGTTTAAAATGATTAGTGACACTTTTGATATACCTGAGGAAGGAGGAAGCCGAAACAAAGGGGAAACTCCAGGCCGACTGTTTGATGAAATAAGTCTGTAAGGAATTAACTCTTTTGTCAACTGGTTGTCTTTGTTCAGTCCAAGATCTCATTATATCTGTTGCTGTCTTTCTTCCTTTTCTCTGTCTGTTTTATCTCTCTTTGTTTGTTCTTTCTCTCAGTGTCTCTCTATTGGACTTACGTTGCAGAACACTGACCGACTAGCCCAACGCTCATTTTTTGTGATGGAGTCAATGTCCTTTACATGCTTGCTCGTAAACAATGACGACATGCAACGAAGCAGCAGGGTTCTGTGAACCGGATGTGGGGTTGCAGTTCAGGCCACTCCATATGCTCATCATCATTATTACGTTTATGGCCACTTGGCCATATAATCCTAACCGGGCCCTAGTAGCAAAGGCAGATGGAGGAAAACTGCAGAATGGCTTTAATACCAACTCCATCCAGGAAATCTCATCCGCTCCCTCCAATTAGGGCTTGCATCCCAGCACCCGGTGCTTTTCAAGCCTAACACAAGCACTAGTGCATTATGAAAATTAGACTTTGGCAGCGATAGAGAGTTCGCGCCATGCTGAAATGAGTGATGAGGCTCACCCCAGTAAAAACTGGCCCCGACTCGTACACAAACGGCATATGGAGACGTTTTGGTTGTGTCACTTACATTGTCTTTCTTTTCCCCTTCTTCTGCTCATTTTTATTCCTCTTGTCAACACGCATGAAGGATGGGCACGGCAAGCTTTTGAATGTCCCTCAAAGAAGCCGTGCGTTTCCTGACATCATTGGCAGGTTGCTTGCTCATCAATCAGCGCATTAGTACATTTTCTGCTCACGCAACTGCCCTGAATATCAGTTGATCTCGTTCCGCTCATCGGACTATGCTCCGGGGGCTTTGTGCGTGTTTTGTCTTTGTAACTCTTGCCCTCTTTTGACCCTTTTTGTTTGCTGAATCTCCAGTCACCGCAAGCGCAATTGGTATTCCACGGAGGCACTTCTGTTTGAGCATGCACAAAATGACTTAAGTAATCAACAGTTATTGAGTGCTTGTGGTTGCATGAGAGGGATGTTGATTGAGAATGAGCCTTCGCTTAAGAAGAGAGCCTCACTCCTTTTTATTTTTTTATTTTTCTCAAGTGGCGTATTATTGAAACGCATGCCGACTGGATTGCTCCTCAAAACAGATGACTCGCCTGGAGTCCTCGCCAAAGTGCGGCTGCATGCGGCTACATCGGCTTGTTTTCCTTCGTAATGGAAGTCTTCAAATCTCTCGGCAATTTGTTTTAACAGCTTACAAATCATGCCGAAAAAGTGCACTCGGAAAGTAAAGCTGTAGCTCGCGTTATGCATTAGCATTAAGCGGTGATAAAGTGTGTTGGGATGTTTAGGATGGAGCGGAAAGGAAAAAAAACAATTTGTTGAAATTATTTGGATTTTTTTGTTTGGAATCATTTTATAATAATTTTGTTTAAAAGAGACTTTATTGCAAATGTGTTTAATTAAATTGATTATTAAATCCCATCATGTCATTTTAAAATTTCTCACACAGCTTGGCGTAAAATTATTATACAGATATACAAATTATAGGAATTTTGTAAATGATAGAATAATTTGGTCATGAAGAATATATTTTATTTCTTTTGGACAAGAAAATATATGTGTTGCTTTTCATATACGTGTGTTTTATAGATGACGTGTGCATTAAAACCCGGTGCATTGACAGCATTCGGAAGACTCCCTTATCCAGAGGGACTTACATTTACCTCTTTTTTTAAAAAAAAAACAACAACTGAGCAATAGGGGGTTAAATGCTTTGCTCAGGGGCCCAATAGTGGGATCTTGGTGGTGCTTGAAATCAAACCCCGATCCTCCAATTAGCAGTCCAACACATTAACCACTGTGCTACCGCTTCCCTGTTATATCCAACTACATTCCCCCACCACTGATCTCCAGAGAATAGGCTATCCTGAACCCGGCCTTTAATTGTGTGTCTCTTTACCCCCCTTCCTCTATCTTTCTCTCTCTCTCTCTGTCCCAATGCCCCCAGCTCCAGATGGCCTCTTGCCCCCGAGGCTGGCAGCTGCCACCTCTACCTCTTTGCAGGTGGCATGGCTCAGTCCCTTACGCCCTAATGCCCCTGGGATGCTGCACTATCAGCTTCAGATGAAGAATCCGGCCACCCAGCACGTCCTGCAGTGAGTCTTCACCCAGCAGCGCCACCACACACACTTAGATTTTTACACCAGCTGCACATGTTGGTCACCGGCATCTGGATCTGACCTAATTAATAATTATTGTTGAAAATTTGCAGCTATGTAAGGTAATAGCAATACACAATACAGAGATTTATGATCTTGGTGTGATTGTAAGTTTCCATACCATAACAAGGAGACCCAGAGCCCGAATGAAAAATTGCTCGCTTCATCTGATATGTATGCATTACATGCTCCTTGACAACAAATTGCTATTTAATCCGAGATGGGAAAAATTCTCATTCTGTCGTAATAAATAAATGACTAAGTCCATGTATTATATATCAGCCTCATTTCCTGCCATTCTGTTCAAATGTATTTCATTGTTAAGGTGATTTTTTTTATATATATATATATTGCATTATAGTCCTATCGCAAATTTAATAGAAGAGCTTGTTGAAAATTGGCGGCGCTCAGCAACTAGCATGACAACACCGAGCTCCCGTTTAAGGCATTTAATGAGCTCTGTGGATGGATTTGTTTTAGCAGGAATCCAAAGAACACACACTTGTGTGTGATTTTGTATTTTCGAGCAGATAAACGGAGGAACGATGAGCTGGTTTAATTGGATTAGAGGAGGTTGAGACAATTTATCTTTAAACCAAAAGGAAAAGTATCAGACAGGAAGTCAAGAGTCTGTTCCTGTTTTATCGATGTATGAAGCGTTCCATATTGTGCCGTTTGTGCCCATGCCTTTGTGTGTGTGTGTGTGTGTGTGTGTGTGTGTGTGTGTGTGTGTGTGTGTGTGTTTTCCACAGACTACTAGATAATGAGACAGAAACAGTGTTCAATTACTTAGTAGAGGATTTGGAGCCGTTCACAGAATACCAGTTCAGACTGCTGGTGTCTAACAACTACGGCCAAGTTAACAGCTCCTGGGTATCTTTCTATACCAGCCAAGACCGTAAGTCTGTTTCTCTCTCTCTCGCTCTGTCTCACTCTCTCTTTCTCTCTCTCTCTCTGTCTCACTCTCTGTCACTCTGTCTATCTCTCTATCTCAAATTCAAATTTAAAAGGCTTTATTGGCATGACCATATATAGTTAAAGTTTTTCCAAAGCCCAAAGGAACGTCTCTTTCTCTTTTTCTGTCACTCTCTCTCTCTGTCTCTCTCTTTCTCTGTCTCGCTCGCCTGAACTTTCTGTCCGTCTCTGTCTCTCTCTTTCTCGGTCACCGTCTTGTGCGCCCTCTCTCGCCTCTCTTGTTTTCTCATGTTCTTTCTCCAGCTGTACTCATTCTCTTTCTCTCTTTTTGTCTTTTTTTTCCTCTTTCTGTCACTCTTTTTCTCACACCCTGTTGTAGCCATTCTCTCTCTCCTTTCATACACAATGACACGAGCACTTGTTGGTCACAGGTGTGTGTGTGTGTGTGTGTTTAGAATGAGCCTCGTTCAGTGCAGGTAACAGTAGAAGAGCAGTAGTTGTGCATGTGTGAACTGACGTTGAGGTTTCTGTCTCCTAGATGACCTACCTGCTGTTATTGGGACTGATTAGTGTAATAGAATCAGATTAGAGTCTATAACACACACTCTTTACTGAATTATCAATTAATTAGACTTCAGTCTTTTATCAAATGCATTCCAATTAAAGAGCTACAATTTGCATACACACAGAATGTCCTGTATTATAGACCATCATCCCTTCATTACCAAGCAGCGTACTACAGTTCTCTCTCTCTCTCTCTCTCTCTCTCTCTCTCTCTCTCACTGTCTCTCACTGCATCTGTGTATCTCTCTCACCCACTCTTTCCCTGCCTTCCTCCCTTCCTCCTCTCTCTGTCTCTCTCGCTCTTTCTCTCTGTGTGTCACTTTCTCTTTCTCCTTCTCTCCCTCCCCCTTTCTCTCTCTCTCTCTTCTGCTCTTTCTCTCTCACTGCATCTCTGTGTATCTCTCTCACCCACTCTTTCCCTCCCTCCCTCCCTCTCACTGTTTCTTCCAATCTGCTCTTTCTCTCTGTCTCACTTTCTTCCGCTCTTTTTCTCTCTCTCTCTCTCTTCTGCTCTCTCTCTCTCTCTCTCTCTCTCTTTCTTTCTCACTGCATCTCTCAGTATATCTCTCTTTCCCCTTATTCGCCCCCCATCTCTTCCGCTCTGTGTGTCTTTCTCTACTCTGTCTCTCTCTCTCTCAAAGTTTTTTAGACCGCTCATGCCCATTAGTCGTCTTTATTTTCCTGTTAGAAATATTTTCAGTGTTCGTATCCCCACCCTGTGCTAACAAACCAATAATATTTACGCAGTAAACACCTCTTTAGGCTGTTTGCTGTATGTAGAGCTGTCGGGTTTATGGGTGATGAAGTCCTGAAGTAGGACGACCCGTGCAGGTCTGGAGGGCAGGAACAGGTCAGGATCACTGCTAATAATTAGTTATGAATTATGTAGAGTGGGTGTGATCCATTCACATAAAATTAACATGATCCAATTAGCTTCTAAAGCCTCGTGAGGATTTTGGCACTTACAGGAAGAAATAACTTTATTATTTAATGAGCCTAATTAAATCATGTGCAGCACAACAGAGCGGCAGGGAACGGTGCAACTTTTAAATGTCAGAGACGCGACATTATATAGATCATTTACTTCAGTAGATCTTGTTGGATGGACAAAACTGTTTAATTTAAATAGCACTAATATCCTGAAAGTTAAGGGCCTTGCTCAAGGGCCCAGCAGTGGCAGCTTGCTGGTGCTGGGAATTAAACCCTTGATCATCCGTCCAACACCTTAATCATTTGTACCCCTCTCTTCTTGCTACGATGAGCAATAGTCTAAAGATCCATCAGCCCCAACCTCTGTATCCGTCAAAAGTCCAAATTTTCGATTCTTCTCCAAACCAGATGTTGACATTAGGCTAAAGTTAAAAAAAATATCTGAATACAACACTCAGTCATGGAGATTTTATTCCACTAGTTTTGCAGTTTGTTACAAAAGTGCACACAATTAGTGCAGCATAAACACTTCGGTCTGCTTCATTAGTGTTAATGATGCTGCCATCATGCAGAGACGGAGAAATGCAAAAAAATCCTGTAGGTGAAAAGCTTCAGTTCATGTTCATATCAAACACCATGGCATGGTTGATGGGGTCAGACATGCTGGTTTGGTTATTTTAGGTACTGCTGTACTTGTAGGATTTTCATTCAAACACACCGGCCACTTTATGTTGAAAAAAATTGTGAGGAAAGGTCGAGCAGAATAAAAAACATAGGAGAGGATCGTGTGTCTAATTTTCTGTCGGGTTTTTTCCTCCTCTCAATAGCCATAACGTTTCCTGTCTCCGAATTAGAAATACCCCCAGAGAGACTTCACTTCTGTTCCCCCAGTGCTCAAAACACACGGGTGAAGACTGGTCTGGCCTACGTTGTGATTGGCCTGATGCTAATAACAAACAATTACTAAGGCTAAAGTTTTAGTACGAGGCATGACTCTTATACACGGCAAGCCAAAACTATTTTATACAAAGTATTTTAGGATCTCTATTAATGGTCTTTTAACTGAATTAAAGCAAACTGTACCAGTGAGCAGGGCATTTAGGGGGCCCTACGCAGAATTTTATTTAGTTGCCCCCTTTGTGCCACCAATATGATTAGTTATAGTTCTTTATTATTCGCACACTAAAACAGCCGATATCAGTTGTATTAGTTGTAGCTGCATTGCTTAGTCTACATTATACCAGTTTTAACTGTACCAGTAGCAGAATTTGCCCTTAACGTTCAAAGTCTTGTTGTACTAAGTGGAATACTTAATATGGTGTAAATGGAAACATACTTTTTACGGCTGAAAAGTAGCTAAATAAACCACCAGATCGTATAGCCTAGTTTAATTTACATATAATTGCTTTTTTTTTTTTTTCTTATTTTTAGTTTTCTGCATGTTAGACAACAATGTGGCATCACAGTAAAAAAGATGCGGGTACTAGACAGGCCTGCCTGCAGTCCAGACCCCTCTCCCATTTGAAAATATGTGGTGCGCTATGAAGTGCAAAACATGCCAACGCAGACCCCAGACTGTTGAGCAGTTAAAGTCAGAATTCCACCTACAAATCTGTTCCCAAACGCCGTCTTTGGCCAGAGCTAATAATGGTCCGTGTGGCGAAATATAAACGCGTCGCTCTGTTCGCTTACGGTGCCGTATTTGGCCTGCAGGTTGGAATTTTGAACAGCACTGCATTAAATAATTTCTCACATCATTTACCTTAGTTATGTGTATAACTGTTATTTGAGCATGCAAAGCTACGGGGTGACCCCGCAGGTGCGCTCCTTTATACAGCACATTTTACAAAAACAGGTGATCTTTAATGACGCCTTGGTCATTTTTTTTTTTTTTTCTACCAAAAATAATCCCAAACTGCTGACTTCAGGCGCTTCTTTGGAGGGGAAACAGAGTTTAGGTCCCTCTGCCATGGTTAATCCAGTGTTTTTGATAAGATCAGCACTTTAGGATGGCAGGCCGCTGATTTAACTTTTTCATTTTGATTGCAACAGTTGCAACAGAAACAGTGTTACGGAACCCTAAAGATTAATAAACCCTAACAGTTTTAGGTTAATGGTAAAATCAGGGAATTGCTGCATCCCTTGTTAAGGGCCTTGCCCAAGAGCCCACTTGTGGCGGCTTGGTGGACCAAAAAATTTAACTGGTGACTCTCTGTTCAGTGGTCCAACACCCCCCCTGAACTGCCACTTGTTTTTGTATTCTGTGTGTTTCAGTGTTGTTTGGTGTCTTTTTTAAGGCATTACACGCATTAACTCTGTTGGGATTTTCAAATGCAGCACATACAGTATACAGTAAGATCTTATTGTTTGTGCACTAAACACATACACAACATAAAAAAATCACTCTGACATCCTTTTTGTTCCCAACCCCTTTCCTTTTCATGCCTTTTCAATTGATTGTGTTATTTTTATGCTAACCAAATCCTTATAAATGTAATTTAAGGCTTGGTGGCTTGCACTCTTACTGTCCAACAAAAGATCCGAGGCTTAAGTATCCCAAACGTCCTACGATCACGACCACCACTGCCGGCGCCCTGATGGAGACAGCCCGGTGTTATTGCACCGCGTTCTCGTCAGGCGCCCCAAGAGCAGTAAAGCATCAATAAAATCAAAAGCACCTGCATCCTAAATGAAATTTCAATTGAAAAACTTAACAGCCCTTCAAATTGCGAAATTTAACACAGACCAGTAAAGCTTAAATAACACTTTGCCTCTGCAGACCGATGCGAGACTAGCGAGCAAGCGGAGGAGGCTCGGATCGGTGCGAGGGAAGCAGAGGAGGGGTTTGCGTTCAAGGTGACTTGATTGTCTCATGTGGTAAAATTATTAACAATTAAGGAATTTCTCCAGAGAGAGACAATGGATTTGCAAGCACAGGTAAATTTGCAGGTTTTTTAAGCAGTGTCAAAGGTGGGGGTGGGACAGGGGGCTTTTTCAGTATTCATGGAAGCTCTCGAACCTTTGTGGTAATTGAATCAGTTAGAGTGCTGAGTAGAGCAAGCATAAAAACCTGTTAACCCAAAGGTCAGATTTGTGCATTGTTTATTTATCAGGAGGAGGTGGGGGGTTGAGGGGTGTCATGGGGTAGAATTTACAGTGATGGTACCCCCCTTTTGCACATCATTTTTAACGCAAACTCGCCTCCAGATGCCTTAAATAAATTAATTAAGTTGGTTTGTTTTTGTAGCGTTACAATTAAAAACAAAAAATAAAACTGTTTCTACTACAACAGGGGTGGGCAATCTCGGGCCTGGAGGGCCGGTGTCCTGCAGAGTTCAGCTTTAACTTGCCTTAACACACCTACCTGTAAGTTGCAAGTCTACCTAGCATCTTGATTAGTTGGTTCAGGTGTGTTGGATCAGGGTTGGAGCTAAACTCTGCAGGTCTCCGACCCTCCAGGACCGAGATTGTCCACCCCTGTACTACAGGCTTGTGTACTTCATCAACCAGCAAAATGTGCTCCTCTCTTTCAGAAACCCTTTTTCTCACTAATGTTTAGTTGGTCCTCCCTTCAAAAAAGTTTCATCCCTGCCCAACATTAGTCTTTTTTATGTTGATTACATTTTGGGCTCAGCCATGATACGTACAGTTCCGAGCTTCGAGTCCTAAATCTTATTCTATGTACTCAGGTGGGACACAGTGGTAAGAGGGGGTGGGATGGTGTCTGGTAGTAGTGGACCATCTGTGGGGAGACATCAGCAGCCCAGCATGCATGAGAGAGCAAGAGCCAGTCACCTTGATCAGACGCGCCCTTGCTGCTTGGCCATTACCACTGCTACTGTGGGACGTAAATGTAGGAGGAAAACATTACCCACAAATGAGCTTTCATAGGGCCTAAATATCAATCAGACACCCGAGGCGAAGAGGACGCCCACCAGACACCACTCCGTATCTGTTTTTCTTAATTGCCTAGTTGCTGGGCCGTGTAAACATGCCTTTTTGTTGGTATAAATTTTGGATACCTAAAAGAGCCCTTTATTTTGTGCCATATTAGTAACGATTAACTAAACTTTTATTTGCGCAAGATAATTGAACTGCAATTAAAAAAAAACTACGTAGATTTACGTAAACACATTTAAAAAAAAAAACTTTTATGTGTAACAAAAATAACTATGAAATCGCATGTGGTGTGTGTTTGTGTGTCGGGGAGTGATTATGGAAAAAACCTTTATAACCCAGGTTTTCTAGAGCTCCATGAGGATTTTTTTGGGCGGTGTGCACACCGTCCTGGCTGCGCAAGGCAAATGACCAGTTAGAAGACTTGATGATTTCTTCCGCTGCAACCTTAACACTGCTCTTATCTTTACCATATTTTTCTGAATATATCTGTAAATATATTTGTTTACAGTGTGCGTTCATTTAGATTGGCAGCACCATCGCTAATGTCCTGTAGGCATCTCGTTTTTCAACTCCTGAAAGAATGTGACTCTTACATACATACACTTATATATGTTATGTTATCGTGTCAGCATTTACCAGACTAACATTTTGAGCCTTGCTTCTTTCTGTCTTTCAGGCCCCGAATCTATAGACCCGCCGGTGCTGTATGAGATCCACTCTAGAAATGCCACAATTTCCTGGTCTCCTCCCTCACGCCCTAATGGAATCCTTACCCATTACAACGTCTACCAGAATAGCCATCTTCTCACCACTGTGCATGCCAACACCACCAGCCTCACCCTCGCCAGCTTGGCACCTTACCATCAGTACTTCATCCAGGTGGAGGCATGCACCGAAATAGGCTGCACCCTCTCGAGTGATTCCCACACACTCCACACACTTCCTGCTCCTCCAGAGGGTGTACCCAGCCCTCGGCTCTACTCTGATACTCCCACCTCTATCCTGGTAAGCTGGGCTCCACCTCTGCATCCTAACGGGCCGCTGGAGGGCTACACATTGGAGCGAAGAGTTCTTGGCAGTCAGCAGATTTCCATAGTGGCCGACATGATGCCTAACCAGACTCGCACCTACCTGGACGACTCGGCGTCTCTCGGTCCCTGGAGCACTTATGAATATCGAGTGATTGCCTCAACATGGCAAGGAGGCTCCAACAGCAGTCAGTGGGAAAAGGTTACAACCCGACCTTCACGACCAGCAGGCATACAGCCGCCCAGAGTGGAGGTGCTCGGGCCTGAATCTGTCCAGGTAGCTGTCTGAGTGTGCGCACGTAGAGCTGAATAGATTTGAGACAATTTTTTGCCGTCAGCATGAGCATAACAATTGAGCCAAAGTTTAGTGATGGATTAAAGATTGGACACAATTTTTTAAGTCCAAAAATGGACATGTGGAAGGGGGGGACGGGGACGTATGGTCACGCTGGGATAGGTTTAAAAATGTTGATGGGGCTGGTTTATTTAAAGAGCTTAGTTTGATCCTGATCCTTGATACTGACACAGATTTGTGGTCAGAATATAGCTGAGAGTGTTTGAACGCCTGTCTGTTAAACCCATTAGAGGTTTTAATCTGTTCTTCTCACACCATCAGCAAACTTTCACTAAAGTTGTATAACTTTGACAGCTCACCTCCATTAACAGGCACATTTTTCTAAATGTTTGCATGGCGGTCTTAACTTGCCTTAATTCAACAAATGTAGTTAACTCGGAAAACATTATATCAACCTTTTAAAGCCCTCATAGAACACAATGCACAGGAGACTAGCAGAACTGGATTTAAAGAACATCTCTGTAGAGCAGCTTAATCTCATGTTCTCTCTCTCTCTCTCTCTCTCTCTCACTCTCTCTCTCTCACTCTTTTTCTGTGACTCTCGCTCTCTCTGTCGCTTTCAAGATTTAAAGGTTGCTGTATTAGCATGACAACTATGTACATTTGTGTTGCCGAAGCACAGGTACAGGGAAACCGAAATTACAGACAGACAGATAAATACAGTGTTTACAATAAAAAATAAATAAATAGAATTAAAATAAAATAAAAAGAATAAAAATAAATAAGAATAAACATGAAAAATTATCTTTAATAAAAGGTGCTAAAATTTTAAAAAAAAAAGAGAGAACATGTACATAATACTTATGAATTGTGTGTGTGTGTTTAATGACCTGGTCCCCCACTGTTCCTCATCAGGTGACAGGTGTGTATATATTGTGCTGCTAATGTGCAGGTTTCCCTGTGTTCCCCCAGTAGGTGGGGCAGTTTTTCGGGGGCTAAAAGTGTGTTAAAATAGGGGAGGATTTTGTGGAATTGATTAATTTCTTTCTTGCTTTCTCTCTCACTCTCTCTCTCTCTCTCTCTTTTGGCGCTCTGTCTCTCTTTCGCTTGCTTTCTCTCTGTCGCTCTCTCACGCTGTCACTCTATTTCTCTCTCACTCTGTCTTTCTTATTCTGCTTCTCTCTCTCTGTCTCTCTCTCTCTCCTGTGGCGCTCTGTCTCTCTTTCGCTTGCTTTCTCTCTGTCGCTCTCTTACGCTGTCACTCTATTTCTCTCTCACTCTGTCTTTCTTATTCTGCTTCTAGCTTCTCTTTTCTCTCTCTGCTACTCTCTCTCTCTTTTTTTTTCCCTCTCTCTTTCTTCTTTGGCGCTCTGTCTCTCTTTCGCTTGCTTTCTCTCTGTCGCTCTCTCACGCTGTCACTCTATTTCTCTCTCTCTCTGTCTTTCTTATTCTGCTTCTCTCTCTCTTTTTTCCCTCTCTCTTTCTTCTTTGGCGCTCTGTCTCTCTTTCGCTTGCTTTCTCTCTGTCGCTCTCTCACGCTGTCACTCTATTTCTCTCTCACTCTGTCTTTCTTATTCTGCTTCTCTCTCTCTCTCTGTGTTAAGGATATTAAACAGAAATGCTTACCACTTCAGACAAAACTCAGTTGCATAAACGTGCATGAATAATTGATTTGTCTTAACCTCAGGTTTATTTTAATGCTGTTATTGTATGAATAATTTGGAAAGCGTCCCGTTTCCGGATATAACCGGATAACAGTCCTTACACATGTTAAATAGCGCTCCAAACTGTTCTTCTCATTAGCACGTGAAGTGCATTTGTTTCTGTCAAGCTGTTCTTTAGAATATCCGTTATATTCTGGAAAAGAATAATCATCATTCATTATCGATATATTAGAGATGCTTAAAAGTCATTCTTTTCGGATTTTGCCTGGATTTTTGTCCACATTTATAAAGGATTATGTACTAAAGAGTATTTTCTTACAGGCTTGTATGTTGGAATCGTAGGAGTCCCTGGCCAGGTGGAAACACGTGTTTCCTTACAGGCAGTGCAACTTCTGAATCACTCGTGGAATGAATCAGAGACTCACGAGTTCTTTGACTCGTTTCCACTTGTGTCAGTGGGGATTCTGACTGTATACATCATGCTCCTTCCACTAGAGGGCACTCACCAAATCACAGAATCCACAGAATCCTTGGACTCAAAAATCTGGACTCCGATCCGGCTTTTTCTCTAGTCCGGCGGATTTTTGAGTCTTTTATGTTTCTGACCATGTGGAAAGTTTCCTAAACAACTCGGTTATATATATATTTATATTCCCACAGTCACTAGTTAACAACTAACTAGAACAACTACATGGTGTCATTTTTAGTTTGTATTTGATGCTAGCTACAAAACTCAGTACTCTATGTACAATTTGTTTCTGTGGCCCGCTGAGAGTAAATATGTAGCGTCCTTTCCTTTTTTTCGTCTCACTAATAACCAAGTTTGCTTTTAGACCAAGTTTAAACTGGTGTATTTAAATGCGATTAGATTAGTGTGGTGATGTCTGATGCTCGGTGGTGATAAAGACCTTACTAATGGAAGTGTTAACTCTACTTACAATGTAGTAGAGTTAGAGCCCTTGCTCAGGGGCCCAGCAAGAAGGATTGGGGATAAATACCATCAATGTTTCGAACAGCAGTCCCATCACTATAACCACTGAACTACCACATCACATGGGAGTAAACCGTCCTCCCATTGGTCATTAAGGTCTGTTCCTAATGTTGGTTCATCAGTCGATTTATGACTTACTGTTGATCAGTTTGAGCAAAAATCATGGTTTTGGTGGTACATAATTGTGTTTTCTTAAAGAACAATAGTATCGGTATGTCCTTAACGACAGCTAGTAATGTTTACGTCAGTGCAGCTGAGCAGCTAACTAATTTCGGATTCTGCTCTAGCATCCTTATCAACATACTACCCTGAAATGCTGACATGCCACTGATAAAGCCTCCCACTTTCCTTTCCTTTCCTTTCCCGGTGCACTTCCATCAGAGTTCCATTATAGATAGTGACAGCATCATCCCTGTTTTAAATGTAATCGAAACAATGCAGCGTTTCCTGCCGAATGTCAGCAGCGAGTATATAAAAGGCAAAACTTGACTAAATTGTGCCGTACTTAAAGCTTCATGGCGTGGACGTACCGTCATCTCTTTATGATGACTCTCAGAAACCTACACAAACCTTTAGAAACGACTAATCCATTAGCATCTCCTATATAAAAATATTCCGAAATGCAGTGGAACCCTGACTCACGAGTGGCCCAACGAGTTTTTCGGGATACGAACTGTCTCTCGGCTGTTTTGGGGTTTTTTTTGTTTGTTTGTTGTTTTTTTGTTTTTTTGCTCTCTGTTGTGAAATTTCGGGTTACGAGCTAGCTTTAGACACCAACCGCTAGTTGAGTGGAGTGAATGCTGTACGTTATACTTGATAAAACCAAATTATCGAGTTACGAGCTCCGTCACGATAAAGATTAAACTCGCTGTAAAATAATATAACTTTTTAATTGAACTTTTAATGATGATTTTTAGTGATGGTGCAGTTAAAATTTCTTAAAAATGCTTTAAAAAGTTGTGTTTGTTAAATTTGCCTTTGCACTAGCATGCGTGTGTCTTTGTGTCTGCCAATACAGGTGACCTGGTCAAACCCACTATTACCCAACGGCGAAATTGAGCGTTACGAGATCCGGATGCCAGATCCACGCATATCCCACACCGACACCTCAGCACTCAACCGCACCATCGCTGGCCTAGAGCCGTACACTAACTACAGCGTGACTATCCTCGCCTGTTCAGGGGGCGGCAGCTACGTTGGAGGCTGTACCGAGAGCCTGCCTACTCCTGTCACTACGTTACCCACCATTCCGCAGGGGATCCCGACTCTCTCGATCGTCGCCATTTCGGAATCTTTCTTAGCTGTGACGTGGCAGCCACCGTCGAGACCGAACGGCCCCAACATATGGTATAGAAATCAAGAATATTGAAAATTTCAGTAGATGGATTCAATTAATGGTGTAAGTGTACAGTTTATCACCTGGTAGAACTCCCATAGACTCCTCTTCAGGAAGAGTTTCAAGTGTTCTTCAAAGACGAGTGTGATGGTAAGCCGTTTAAATGGCGTTCCTGCCAAACTCAATAATCCCTCAAAAAAGTGCTGCTAATTGGAGTTATATATGATACTGGAAAGTAACAGTCTACACCATGAGGCGAAAGCACAGCTTAACAGCCTTTTGTTATTTTTCACCCTATAAGTGAGTCTGTTTTTGAGCTGATTAGGTGGTAAATAAAGCTCGGTGCTCATGTCTGACCATTAATATTCATGATTCTTTTTTTTTTTTCTTTTCCTCCATTGCCTTGTTTGTTGAACTAGGCTTATGAAGAGCACATTAAGCCTAGCTCTCATGATTACGGATGAAATTAGCATTACTGTTGAGAGAGTTGGGATGGGAGGGGTGTGGGGGTGTCTGGCAAGGCTGAAACAGCAGCAGGAGGATTGTGGGAATTGAGCAGGCTGTGATTTATTGGGCCGTTTCTCCTGCCCTCAGGTACAAGCTGCTGAGACGGAAAACCCAGCAGCCCCTAGCCTCCCGTCCCCCTAAAGATTTCAATCGCTGGTACCATGTTTACGCAGGAGGCAAATTGTTCCATGAAGATAAAGGCCTTAGCAGGTGAGATTACCAAAATTAGCTTTAATGCAAACGCTGCCAGTGTGTACAAACCCGGTTTTGTGCGCCGATGCCATCGATTTAATACAGCTCAAATATACATTAAGCAAATATCCAAAAGAATTAAATTGTTTTCAGACTAATCTCTCTGTGTACATGCAGGGGTTTTTTTTTTTTGTAGCAGACTCAAAGACATCTGCATATTAGCGTCCTGTCTTCCTGGTGGAAGTAAACTTAATTTAATCCTCTTTTAGTTTGGTTTTGTTAAAATAACTTATTTATTATTCTTTTATTAACCCTGTTGTTGTTGTGTCAGCGGTAGTAACTCAGTTCGCAGTCGTCTTCTTCCTGTTTCCGCTAAATGTAGAATTAATGATGGAGTGTTTTCGCAGATACACACGGTATGAGTACCAGCTGTTGGTGTACAATGATGTGGGCTATGCTTCTGGAGAGGTGTCCTCAGGAGTTACTCTGGCTGGCCCACCGCTTCATCCTGCTACCTTGTCGGCTCAGACCATCAACCACACAGCCATCCTGCTTAACTGGACCGCACCCAGTGAGCCGATTTAAGATTTACAGAATGTTAAAAATTGTATTATTTTGTAGGTTTTTTAAATGGATCTAGTTTTTTAGAGATATTTGGGGGGGGGGGGGGGGTATATAGAGAGAGAGAGGAGAGAGAGAGAGAGAGAGAGAGAGAGGAGCGGGACCGGAAGGGACCCGAGCTGGAATTAAACCTGGGTCACTGGAGCGCAGCTGCGCACGTGGCTGCCGGTGCATTAACCCACTACATCATGTCGCCGGCCTTTTTTTATTTTAGTAAATTTTTTAATTAACTTTTTTTGTAAGTGTTAAATATGTTTAGTTTTTTTTTTTTTAAGATTTTTAGTTCGATGCCAATTTTTTTATGTCAGCATAGTGCAGCCTTTTCTGCCATGAAGCTTACATCCATGTAGCATTTTATAGCCATATTAAAATTATTATTTTATTAATCTTTTGGTACTTTAAGTAATTTAAGATTTTTTCGCAATTTTAAAAACATTATAGGTTTGCACATTTTTTATTTATTTATTTTTTTTACATTGAAATAACGCAGCCTTATAATAGTCTATTATACATTTTATCATCCGGTCCTCTTCCTCTCTTCTCAGCTCTGCAGGACCTGCAGGGAAAAGTGGAGCTTTATTTTCTCACACTCAGTTCCACCCAGAGAAGCCGAGCGCTGCAGCTTGACCCCTCTGCGACCTCGGCGCTGATCTCTAACCTACAGCCCAGCACTGAGTATACACTCTCTTTGACCGTGTCTAATGGAGCTCACAAACATCACCAGCCCAGAGGTCACATGTACTACTGCAGATGGTTGGTGAGTTTAAAGAGAAGAGTGGAAGCCATGTTTTAGTGCTTCCTCTCATCAAACTTATTAATCCTGCAGTCTTGGAGTATTTTGCTGGTCGTGTCCACCTGAGTTGACGTCATGCGCCACCGTCGCTTATTTAATGACGTTCGACTCGCATTGACAGGATAATCCGGACTTTCGGCTTACACGGCAGACGCTTATCCGATTTATTGCTACATACGAATGAGGCCTGAATCCGATCTGGAAATATCGGAATCCTTCTTCGTAGTGGTCATATCTGATCTGTGCCACATTGGTGGAAAAAAAAAAAAAAAAAAGGTAATTAGGCACTTCTCCTCTGGCCAGATGATTAGCAGGTTGTTCCATGCTGCAGCAGAGTTAGAATTCATTTGGCTTCCTGTGGTTTTATCCGGATAAAATTAGAGACACATTTGACTTTTCAGAACGTTGAAGAAGAAAAAAAACTGTTTACTAACAGAAATTCTTTTCAGTATCTTATTAAAAACAGTCCTTTCTAATAATTCGAACTACATAATAGTTTTGGCGCAAGAATGTTTGTTTCTAAAAAATATTTTCACAGAGAGAAAGAACACACACACCTTTTAGTGCTTCACTTCTTATCTTCATCACATCTTGAAGTGACATCACTTCCTGTATCGATCATAGTTACGCGAGAGTTTTTCTACCGATTTTTAAGGCAAAGTATGGACGGGTAACAGAATTCACACAAGATTTATGGAAAAAAAGTTTAAAGTACAACAATTTTAATGTTGTAAAGTAAAATAAAACAATTTGCCTACACAATGATGGGTGGGGGGGGCCCGTGGGGGGGCCCCCACTGACTAATTCAGACAACAACAACAAATCATGACTTTTTTACTAAAAAAATATTATATTTTATAGGCTGTAACATCTTGTGATCCATAAACACATTTTTTATAATAATTTTTAAAAAAAATGTTTCATTAGGAAAAAGATATAAAATAATGGCTTTGGACGCCTAATTGTACCCGAAATTATAGAATCACCCACATGTAAGTCGTAGATGAACATATAAACTGTAATTTTGTTATGCCGTTTTTGCAGTATGTCCATCAGTGACTGGTTTCTTTTAAATATGTTCTTTAAAGTTCTGCTTCATAAAAGTTTTCAGAACGTCTAGAAAAACTGAACCGCTGATTGCATTGACTATTTCCAGAGCCGCTGTCAGCATTTAAAAACATTTTCCTGTGATTTCCATCAGTCTGCCATCCTCCCATCATTTCAGTCGGACCTGCTAACAGAGATAAAGGCAGCTGAGACCGATCTCGGAATTGATTAAATATTTGCTCTGCGTTCTCTAGAGATGCGCCGGGCACATTTGTGTTTTCCCCCCCAAAAATGTTTTGATACACCGACCTCTGCTCTTTGATCAATAATAATTAAGCTGTCCCTCTTCCTCGCAGTGAAAGTACTGATTCACCGATAGCATGGGTATCAAAATAATCTCGCCGGACCTCTCTCTCTCTCTCATGCTCCGCCTCACACATCTGCATACACTCTAGCACACACCTGTGCACGCTCACACACTCGCACTTTAAGCGGCACACCACAGGTTACCCCTCGTTGAGTCTGACTGAAATGTCTTCCTTAATCCAATCTAGAATGGGTTCGAGGAGCATTTCCCTGCAGCGTCCCGTAACTTTTTTTTTTTTTTTCCCCTTTCTCTTCTCATCCTATTCACATAGTAAAATCCACATTAAAAACATTAGATAATCATTATCTCCCAAATAAAAGTTACGGGCCGTTTAGCTAAGCGCTTTTTCACCGGTAATTTCATTATTTTACAGCCTAAAGGGCAGCCCTATTTAACAACTGCAATTGAACTTGCAGATCATATTAAGGCACCGGATAATGTACATGTTGAGAGAAGCTTAATTAAGGAGTTGGACAGGATAGTGTGTGAAGTCAGGCGGTGTGTGAATGTTGCCCGTTATGAACTGGAAGGCAATAAGAGGCGATGAGAGACGATGGCACCGTTGGGCACTTCATAGAAAGATTCATGTTGTTTTCCTGACCCTGTGATTTTTTTTTTTTTGTTTTTGGTGGTTGCAAAGCAATGTTTGTATATTAATAGTGTAATAACTTTTCAACATTAGCATGTGCTAAAAAAAAGTTATGCTAATGCTAGTAGATAAGTGGTAGCGCAGTGGTTAATCTGCTACTGCTAATTGCACAGTTGTATAAAAGAGATAAATTGCCAAATGCCAGACATGTCAATGTGAATATACTGTGTATGGTGTAACTTGACTAGTCCATACGTTTCATTATTGTAGGGGAAAGTGGTAGCTCAGTGGTTAAGGTGTTGGACTGCTAATTGGAAGATAAGGGTTATTATTATTATTATTATTGTAACCTGTGTACCAAGAAAATGTGATTGTATTAGGATATCCTGCCATCATGTGAGCCGAATATTGTCCTGAGCCACATACATCGCAGCCCCTGTCTGATTAGCCATAACACACTCGCTTAATTGGGCGAATCTTTTGACCTGTACTACCTCTGAAATCACTTTATTGGGCTAATTGTTTAATTAGCAAGTAGTCATTTAGCAGAAAAATTCAGCCAGAAGAGATGTGCAGTTTTTTTTATTTCTTTATAAAGGAACTTGGACGTGCTTATTGATAGACTTGTAGACTGATGAGACAGTCCTCAGATTTGACTAACTTTCCCCGTATATACAAGAGCTGCAATATACTGTCCCAATTGTTTTGGGAAGGTGTTGGACTGAAACCCAAAAGGGTTCGATTCCCAGCACCACCAAGTCACCACTGATATCCGAAAGACCGGTGTTCGATTCCCAGCACTCCATTCCTAAGCCACCACTGTGGGGCCCCTGAGCAAGGCCCTTAACCCCCAATTGCTCGGTTGCAAGTCGCTCTGGATTAGGGCGTCTGCCAAATGCTGTAAATGTAATGTTTTAGAAATATCTTTGTCCCCAGATGTAAAATAAACCACGTGTTTCCCTTAAATATAGCCACTTATATAGCTAGTTGGCTTGGTTGTGAATCACTTATAATGATCCCTTACAGACAAGCGCACTCGATGCCCCCTTTTCTGTTCTAGTCAACCAACGGTTATTCCGCCTGATGTTGAGATCCCAGCATTCTGTGCTAACCTCTGCCTCAGCTTTATATACCAGTATGAGAGTCTGTCGTGTATCCGGCTCTCCCGCTACGCTAGCAAGAGCTAATATTTTACCCTGTGATTTACACTAAACAATCTCTGTACTCTACAATCACGTCTTTAGCCCTGAGATTTAGGAAACACACCAACTCCAAACATCTTTTGAGGGTCCGGGATTGGGTAACAGCCCCTCTACACAGTGCACGGTATTATTTATTTATTTTTTGTCCCATAACCTCTTCAATGCTGTGGCTTTGGATATTTGATCTGTCTCCCATCGCTGCTGCGCTCCTTGTGTCTTTCAGTGCTCTTTCACAAAAAGGTATCTCGCATTGAATCATGAGTAATGTTTATGTAGGGGGAAAAAACTGTGTGTGAGAGAAAAGGAGTGAAAGCAAGACAAAGCCTGTGAAAAAAACACTGGGAAGCAGCAGAAAGAATCCCCCAGACTGGCTCAGTTAACCTCCCGCCCCCTGGTGCAGCACTCCATTCCCACCACGCTCCGTCAGGACTGATTCAATTTACCCACAAACTGTCTGCGGGGAACTTCCAGAGAGAGAGAGAGAGTGTGTCTGTGTGCGAGAGAGAGAGAGACAAAGGGGCAGTATGTGTGTGGAGAGAGAGAGAGAGACAAAGGGACAGTATGTGTGTGAGAGAGAGACAGAGGGGCTGTGTGTGTGTGAGGGAGAGAGAGTGTCCGTGTGAGAGAGAGAGAAAGAAAGACGCAGCCAGCATACTATTTTTTTTCTGCCTCCTTTAATTAGGAAAACTAAAGTTAGCAAACACTCAACACTTTGCCGCTCAGGTGTTCTCGGTACTGTGGCACAGCTGGGATTAGCGGTGGGCGGTACTACCAAAATTCTGTTTTACGCTATGAGTCATTTTATTTTACAGTAACAATATAATCTTTTTTAAACAAACACACCACCTGTTTCTGGAAGCCTGTCCCAGGTGTTACTCACTGCTTTTGTTAAACTGATGGAATCGAAGTAAAGTTTCAGGTAGACAGACAGTAAAAATGGCTCCTCTAGGATGACCTGCTAGGTGCTACAACAAAAAAAATTACCAAGCAAATGAACACACTTTTAGAATGAAGTATGACTAAATACTAAGCGCCAGCTTGCTTATGCTATTTTTCACTGTGTGGTTCTATAGGTACATACTGTGTGTTCAGCAGTCAGCACTGATACGGGACCCTTAATGAATGGAGTTATTCTTACTAACACAATATTGCAGGCGGTTGCTGTATCATGCTGATCATCGGTGTCAGAAGAAAAAAAAAGTAAAGATGAAGATTCAGCAGTGAGGCTCTGAAGTGCTCACAGTCCGGGGAGACCTCATTTAGCAAGAATCGGTGTTTTTTCAGGAATAGGGGTTTGAGACAGAGAGAGAGAGAGAGCGAGATACACACACACACACACACACACTGTGATGTATTTGATTTAGAAACCTGAGCTAGGTTAGTGCATAATACTTTGGAAATTATTATTAATTCTACCAAACCAGGGAACCCCAAACTTTTTTCCAGTACTAGAAATGCTCCTTTCTGTAATGGAGCGTCCGGGTCGGTCTGTAACAGAAAAAAGACACAGACAAATGAGCGTTACTTTTCAGAAGACGGATAGAACATCATGATATTAGACGAGACACGTGAGACCCGCGACTCGGCAGTTTCTTTGCATTGAACCAAAAAAGAATCACTTGTTCACTTTTGGTTCTGAAAACCGACTTTTCTGTCTTTCCAAAAGTTTGACCATTTTGCTGTCTTTTTTTGTTGGTTGGCGTGTAGCAGCACCTGCTGTTAGCGGTGAATCCTACAAATAATTATTCTTCCTTAAAAACTGAAAGGGAATATTTTGGTTTGTAAGCCAACCGTTAGTATTACATGCAGATATGATAGATAGGAGTCAAATCTGTATCTGGTCCCTGGGCTGTAGTTTGTGGACACACGCTCTACTGAACAGTCCCAGTCTGTAAACATCAGCAATGTTGTTTCACAGATTAGTTATCATCTCCCTTTTTGTTGGGTTAATGTTGAGCTAATGTTAGTAATAAAACCTTTCATCAGTCTGTTTTATATCTGCTGATTATTAGAAATTCAGTCTTTACAGGTTTAATGTTCATTTCACCTTTAAACTGGGTTTGTTTTTGTTAGTTTTTTCATTTTTCCCAACACGATTTAAGTGTGATCGGATCAGTAGATACACTTTTAACAATTACTTCCTTGTAAAACGATTCTTTAGTCATGCACCTTTATACCTCCTGACAAATTTTCTGGCCACTCAAAGCACGAATGCGCTGAACCTCGTGCGTTATCCTGTATCATAACTGTAATTAAATGATGCTGATGCGGTTGTTTTTAGAACTCTTTGTCTGAGATCACGGTTCCCAAATACTGATCAGTCTCTCCCTCCCTCTCCCACAGAACCAGAAGGAGTCCTTCCACCCGAAATCATGACCCTCAACAGTACATCTGTGCGGATTCTCTGGGCAGCTCCTCTGGTTCCTAACGGAGCAGTTACACACTACTCGGTCTATCTAGATGGCCAGCTGTACACCTCCACTGACAACACATCTGGATCACTGGAAGTAGGGGGCCTCCAGCCTTTCACTGTGTATGACGTTCAGGTCAGTATTAGTACCACATTGTAATGCATGTGTGATGTCAGAATAAATATTTGACCTCTTCTTCTTCATCTTTCGGTTATGTGGTGTTTCTCGGACGCGGGTGTTTAGGTGGAGGTGTGCACGGTGTATGCATGTGTGAAAAGCAACAGCACAAAGTTAACAACCGTGGAGGACATGCCAGCTGACATCGCAGCACCTACCATCCAAGTGCTCAGCTCCAGGTGAGCTGCAGACGTTCTATGTTTCCAACCCAAAATTACATTTTGACGGAATTTCTCACCTCATTCTCTAGGAAGTGCCTTAAGAACAATAAATGTCTTTGCGATTTAAAACCCCAATTCCAAAGAAAAGTTAGAAGGTTTTTTTATTCTTTTATTTTTTTATTTCAATAAAAGGAAAAGACGACTTTAAAATTAATCGAGCCCATATTTTATTTACACTTTTATTTCAAATTTGATGCCTCAAAATAACAGTTTGAAGACGTCTGGCCATCTAAGTTATGAGTTTCTGGAGTTTTAGTGTTGGAATTTGGTCCTATTCTCGTCTGATTTAAGTTCGTGGTTTAATGACTATTCTACTATAAAGCCAAGCTGTTGTATTAGCTGCAGTATGTGGTTTTGTGTGTCTTTCCTAAAATAGACGTCGTCTGGTGGGGAGCAGATGTTACTCTAAAACTTCTATATAACTTAAAGCATTCATGGTGCCTTTCAAAACATGCAAGCTGCCAAAACCGTGTGTAATTATGCACCCATATAACATCAGAGATGCTGCCTCTTGAACTGAACGCTGATAACACACCGAAAAGTCTCCATGGTGTCCATGATTTCCAACGAGAATGTCATATTTGAACTTGTCTGACCGTAGAACACTCTGTAGCATACTGTAAGAAGCACCACGGTATTATGCTTATTATTACTTCCTATACGTCCACCCTAAGGACAATAGTATTGTGACACCAGACCTTCACGTCGATATGTTTTTGTTTGCTTTCTTAACCATACAATTCCAGATTCTGTCTTTCCCTTGCTCCTATAATCACCTTTGTTAGTTCAGCCACAAAATGATTAGTGTGATCATACACTACGTTCTAGTGGCGTTCTAAAACATTTGGCAGACGCAGTTCTCCAGAGCGACTTGCAACAGCTGAGCTGTTAAGGGTTAAGGGGCTTCTCAAATGTCTACAGTGACAGCTTGGTGTTACTCATAATAATTGAACCCATTAACTTCTGATCACCAGCGCAACATCTTAACCACTAAGCTTATGTTCCCCTACCAAACTCGGTCAGTTCATTTTAAAGGTAATCCAGTCAGAGTCCGGGTTCTGTGATGGACCTTCGAGTTCTTCCACACCAACCAGAACACAGCATGTCTTAGTAAAACTTGTGCACAGGAGTGTTGTCATGCTGGTAGATTTTGGGTCTTTTAGTCGATCTACAACATACAAAAGATATTCCAGACAACCGTGTGTTCCAATTTTTCTGGAAACTTCTGGAAAAAAAACACTTTGCTGGTATAAGATGGCCACAACTTTTGGCCATATAGTATGTGTACAGCAGAAGCACCTCCGCGAACAGTCGTTTGATTACCGACTAGCCAACGCAATACCCCTTATTCTCCCATGTGAAGATCATTCTCCTGTCTTGCCGTCAAGTATATATGCACACTCAGCTTGTTTAAGGCACAGAATCTGGTGTGCTGTCATTACCCATAATCCCCAGGAAGAATTTCTTACCCTGCCATATCATATTGCTGTTTTGCTATACTTCCTCTCCCTATAGAATAGCGGATCTATAGACTTGACATCGCTGGCTGAGGATCACACATGCCCCAAACAGTTCATTTATTTGCCCTGCTAGATTTGCTAGAGTGGACTTTAATCAATAGCTCATTCGTTAATTCCGTATCTGGTGGCACGTCGGGGGGCCCCACTGACTGAATCAACACCTCGGCTTAAGAGCTGATTGAAATATGACAAGTGCCACAGTTGATGGCTTACTCGCTCCTGCAGGTGCATATGAATTTCAGCTGTTTTTTCCTTCGCAGGGGATTAACAGCCAGACAGCAATAATACCTTTTGTGATATAATGGTAATTCTGCTTCAAAGCCTTTAGCCCCATTTCTTCTTCAAGAATCAGCCACAGCTTTCCCCCCCCCTTTTTCTTTTTCTCTTATTTCATGCATAAGTCCAAAGATCTATCAGCATAGTCACTGGAGGAGCGAAGGAATTGCATCATTACTACAACAGATTGGATAGATTTATAGGACACAAATGAGTACTTTGAATATAAGCATTGGATAAAGACGAATAAAAAATGTACTGATAGTTTTTATTCCGTGAGATAAAAATTGTTGCGATTAGTATTAAGCGGCGGTGCGTTAAGTATTGCATCATAAAACATAAGACGCGTTAATGTTTTCATGCAAATGTTTTCTTTTATAACGATAAATATATACAGGGTTTCTTGAGAAAGGTAAAGGGTCTGTTGGGTGTGGTGTTGTTTTTTTCCCTCTCCTGTTTGAAGGGCTTTTGACCTTGGTGGAATTTCCATGTACAGTAATTAGGTCAGTGCTGCACCTTGACAGGGGAGCTGTGCATCTGTTCTGCCCTCTAAGACAGGTTTCAGCTTATTCCAGCTGTGTTTGTATCGAGAGAAGAAAAAAAATCAAATGAAGCAACTAAACCGGCTTGAATTTGTAAAATTGCTGTCATTATTATATTTGTAATTAAGGGAGAATTTATTAACTGTCTTATAAAACCAGGATAACCAGGAACGACTTTGCCTCCATGTTTGCCCTGCTGACCAAGCCCCCCCACCAACCCCCCACCCCCGTCAAGTAGCAGTTCGGCTCATCTTATGAATGGAGAGGAAAATCAATATCAGCAGTGCATCAAAAAAAGTAAAAGGCCGCTCACACACTATAACTCATCGCACGGTTCAGACTTTGTAGATAAGATTAGGTAGCACAGCTTTCCAACTTACTGCAAAGTGCCAGCGTGATCTGCAGTGCTCGCTGCCCGCCAGTGCATTTGGCAGTCTGCTGAATCGAATTTGTAGCTGGTGTTTACAGCCTCCAGCTGCAGTTTTATCCGATTACACTGATACTTTCTGATGGTAATTGTAGTGGTAATAGTGTGACCTTTTACCTTCATTTTAGCACGCTAACTTTAAAATGCTACATACAGCACATGTTTTATGTGGTGAAATGTGTATCATGTGAAAGTGTGCTTTATTCTAGCACAGCGCTAAAATGTATAGGTATCTTTAAGTAGCTTTATTTACCATATAAGCCAAATTTTCTTAAGCAAATAAGCATGTCTGTGCAGACGCCATATACTGTAGGATGCTTTGTGACTATAATTTCAGTTTGTGAGACTAAACAGGATTCCAAGTGCATCGAGATTTAGTGCATATCTGTCTACTCTAATGTGTACTAGTCTCTCACTGTTGAGCTGCGTATGCCACAACGGAGCTGCCAGTGATCCAGACCCCATCTCCACCCCGGACCCGTCAGACCCTTCCCTGTGACCTGCTCCAGTTGATCACCAGGGTGAATCACCATGGTGACCAAGGACGTCCCACTCTGCCATTAAGATGTACCAGCTGGTCTTTAAGGACTTATGATTTAAGTTGCTCACACACACACATACAATGTAACCACATAACTCATGCTACCTGTTTTTCACCCAAATGAGGATGGGTTCTCTGTTGAGTCTGGTTCATCTCAAGGTTTCTTCCTATTTCCATCTCAGGGAGTTTTTTTTCTTTGCCACCGTCGCCCCCGGCTTGCTCATCAGGGACAAACTGATTTCTGTCTCATTTTTTCATCTTATAATTTCTTCGATTGTGTAAAGCTGCTCAGTGACAATCACCATTGTAAAAAGCGCTACACAAATAAAACTGAATCGAATTGAAATAGTTCACTGACTGAAGATGTTTTATTCATACAGTTATCGCCTATAGCTACTAGTAATGCGAAAAAGGAAAAAAGCACCAATAAATGGAGAACTATGAAGCAATCAAATCATTTTGAAATGGTTCATTAGTGACGCATGACCTTTTTTTTCTGTTTGCTAACAAAAATAATTATAAAGATAATGTCACTGTAAAACAAGGGTCACCAAACTCTATCCTGCAAAGTTTATCTCCAACTCTAATTAAATGCACGTGAAATAGCCAATTACGTTCTTTCTAGAACTCGAAACTTACAAGCAAGTTTGTTGAAGCTAAACTCTGCAGGCCGTCCAGGACCGGATCTGGTGACCCGTACCATAAAAAGATCTCTTTACAGCTAGCTGTCTGGGTATAATAAAACAGAAATAGTCACAAACTTACCATACTTAAAAATTGTGGACGCGTCATTCAGAGGGACAAAAAAATAACGCAATATTGATGTGCGCTTGCACAAAAAGCCGTGGCAGAAAAATCTGAACGAGTAGGACGAAATGTCAGGGACACTGGTTATTTTTCTTCGGAAGAAAAAGCCGTTAATGATGGTTTTTGCTTTGCATGGAACAAAACCGGTCTTGCAAATGATTTCTGCATATTCAGTAGATCAACATACTCAAACTTTTTGCTTTGTTCTGTGTCTCATAGATCCGTGAAACTGGAGTGGTCATCACCCGGCCAGCCCAATGGCATCCTGGGCGGTTATGAAATTCGCCGAAAGGCCCTTAAGCCTTGTGAAGAGCTCCAGGCCGAGCAGACCGCGCAGTCCGACGCTCAATGCTCATATCTGCAATGCCCCATCAACCAGGAGTTCTGTGGAAATTCCTGTTACAAGCCAGTAGAGCAGGTTATTGCATATGTCAATACGTACATCGCATCCGAATGAACCCAGTCATCATCACGCTTTATCACGGTTATAAAAAATACCAAAAATTACAGTGTAGCTGCCTGATTAGTACCGAATACACTTTAAGGGAAATCTGTAATTCTGCTCTTTCATGCAGTCATCCAGTCATCAGGCATCAGTGTGTATGCATTAAACCATGAAGGTGTTCATCAGGATGCAAAAAAAAAAACATCTCGTTGACTTTAAATGCAGCAGGGTTGTTGGTGCTAAACGGCTGTGTGATTTTTCACCCACAGAAGTCACTCGAGTTTACATAGAACACTGAATGGAAAGAGAACGACAAGGTCATGGGAAATAAAGGAAATGGAGATGTCTTTGTCACGGACTTTACAGCGCAGTCAAATTTATTCCTTCGCATATCCTATATTAGAAAGTTGGGGGTCAGAGCGCAGGGTCGGCTATGATACAGGGCTCCTGGAGCGGGAAGGGTTAAAGGTTTTGCTCAAGGACCCAACAGTGGCAGACTGGCGGCGATGGGGCTTAAACCCAGATCTTCCTGGTTTTCCAATCAACAACCTAACCATTTGAGCCAATAAACCTGAAGATAACATGATTTACATTACATTTACAGCATTTAGCAGACGCCCTTATCCAGAGCAACTTACATTTATCTCATTCATACAACAGAGCATTTGGGGGTTAAGGGCCTTGCTCAGGGGCCCAACAGTCATGGCTTGGTGGAGCTGGGAATCGACCACCTTTAGGTTGGTAGGCCAACGCCTTAACCATAAGCCACCACTTCCTCTTAACATGAAGCTCGTGGTAACTCAGTCATTTTTACAACCATGCTGAGCAGAAAAAAACATCCCTAAACAAGCAACATACCATAATTTGATGCAGCAGAACAACAGAAGTTTTATACATCCGACAGGATCAGGGATCTGATGTGGTGCTTAGAACTGTCCTGAGTAAATGTGGACATTAACGAGTTTCTAATAAACTGGCCATAAAGATCAAGTTATTAAAAATATTTAAAGGGTTTGTAGCATTTAAACACAATGTTTTTGCTCACTGTTAATAGTAAGAATATTTTTTATGATGATTAACAATAACAGTAACAGTCGTCATTAATTGGTACACGATTATTAAAGAGAACAATTCATTGCTATTTGCTATGTTGTTAACGTAAAATGTTTTTAGAAAATATTTTATTTACCCCTAATTAGGGTTATTAAACAGCTTGAATTAGTTAATGGGCAATTAAAGACCTTTTTTTTTTTTTTTTTTTTTTTTTTTTTTTTTTTTTTACACCATTACTTGTGAGAGCCTCGGGGTTAGAGGTTTAGGACTTAAGTAAGATAGCCCTGTATCGAGGATGCAATGAGCCATTTTGGCGTTTTTAACACAAAGCTTTCATGCCTGCAGTTGTTTTCAGGAAATAGATTAACTTGTCTCCTGCAATTGCTGCAGTCCTGATGTTATTGAAACGCTGCCAACTTGGCAAATGAGCACATGCCATACGTCTCCTCCAGCTCAAGAGCAGACAGTAATGCTCTGGAGGCCTGGACACAAAAGAATACAGTTCGGGAAAGACGAGCTTAGCGTGTTCGACAGCAGCCGTAGAACAGAAATGATTCACTGAGTCTTACAGAATGAGTGTAACTAAGCCATCTGCCAATATTCCCTTGTTGTGTAAGGCTGATATAACTATTTCACAGTATGACTGATCCACAGTGTGTGTCTGCGGTAACAATAGGCCTCTAAGCAAAGGACAAATTTTGCACAAATTTGACATCACCCATGATGTCTAAAAGGTATAGTCCTTAAAATGCTTATTAGAAGCTGGACAAAAATAGGTTTTTCTTTTATTTTCCTTTGGGGTGCATCCGAGTGATCCTTCATATTATATTTCAGGCTTGAAGACTAGCTATAGACAATGTCAGTGGCTTAAGGCAACACCAATTTTTTTCCACCAGACTGTAGTCCCAAAGCGGTGGAAAATCTATCCTGGCCTGATTTCTTGCCAAAACAGACAATGAAGTGATGCTAAATATAGTTCGACAGTGAGAGGAGGAGGAAAACGAGCAGCCCCAAGGCCATACCGCATCCTGAACCTTCATGAGCCGCACTGGGGCCTCCTCAGTGGTCGAGGCATCGACGCCTCCTATCCACTCACATTTTCCTGAACTATAGGGACTTTTAGAGCTATACCGTACACAAGGTGTTCTTTAATGAGTTTTTGCATCGATGATGCTGACGTCGATTTGTCTTTGTGTAGGTGTGTTGTGAAAAAACCCTACACAACTTTAAAGAATCACACCAGTGCTGTAATGAGCACTACTTACCGGCTGAAAACAATTCTGTGAGTGTTTGCTGCGGAGGAAAGCTACATGTGCTTCTACCCCAATACCAGTGCTGTGGAGATGATTACATCCCCGTCCAGCCAGGTACACACACATACCTGTGTACGTCTGCTAAACACTTGTATGTGTAACCGGGGTTGCCAGATTGAATTGAATATCTCACTCAACTACAACTTAAAACCCAGACATTGAAAAACCAGCCTGAAATGTGTAATGTTTGAACTAAAATTATATATAATGAATTTAAGAACTGAAATATTGCTTAACGACTTGAAATCTGATTGGACAGGACACCCTGAACCATATCGGTTAAACTGCGCTAAATCATTGACATGTCAACACTTAGATATTTTATATATTATACACTTAATATTTTATTGTAAATTTCAATTCAGTTTAAGAAATAAATAAAAGCACAATGTATTTATTTCCTGTCTGACTGGAAACACACTCAATCTGGCAACACTGTGTAAATTTTTTTTTTTTTTTTGTTAAATGTTGTTATTTACACAATTATCTCGTGGGTTTTTGTTAAATATATTTAATATAATAATATTTAGAATTTGTGTTATTTTAGTATTTCATTTAATGTCGATAAGCAAAATTGTGTTTTGTTTTTTTTTTTAGTAAAATATACTAAAATTCTTACAAAAAAGGTCCATGACTGATTTTCATTAAGTAACTAAATGTAAAAAATGTAATTACAGTAATACACGTCTAAAAGTGTTTCGCAGAAAATGTACAACTTTTATTTAACTTATTCCAGAATCGGAAAAGTTACTATACTGTATACAATTAATTGAAGAAAAATGCAAAAATAAGAAATTTATATTTAGAACTAAAACCGAATTATTAAAAAATATGAAAAATCTGTGTATATATTTGTCTGCATATGTATAATATTGGAACAGGACTATAATTCTGCTTTGTTGTTCCGGATTGTGATCTTGCTTTATAATTCCCACTCATGCTTGTGTTTTTGGAGATGAAATAAGGTGTATGTTTTAATGTTTATATAAAAAAATAATAATAATAATTAAAATGTTTTATATTCCAGCCAGTAACTTTAGACAATACAAACTTTTGTGCCGAGTTCATAACACACAACTTTGTTCCTTAAACTGCTTCATTTGACTCTGTGTGGATTTAAAGACTCTCTTCATTCTCACTTTCCCCAGATGAGGTCTGCTGTCCAGATCCCGGTAACTTGCGAGTTTCCGTCGGTGTTGGTGATTCTTGTTGCGGATCCATGCCCTTCTCCTCCACGGCCGGGCAGATCTGCTGCAACGGATTGCTTCACGACGGTTACAGATCGCAATGCTGTGGCGGAAAGCTGGTCTCACGAGCTTCGACCTGCTGTGGAGACGCCCACAAAGGAACAGCACACGCTTCTGTTCCAGGTAAAGTGTTTGGTTACACACACTTCCATCCAGTCTCTGTGTATGTTTTTTTTTAAAAGCGTATTTAGTGCACAAAGTACAGAAAAGTGAAACGCCAGAAAGTAAAATGTAGGACATTAGAACTTCCCTGGCTTAGTCGAAGCCACAGTCCTTGGTGACTTTTAATGACAATGTGGCAAAGTGTCACAGAGGAGCTGAACCCTTCTGGGGTCATCCCGACTCCTCCTTTCTACCCCGCCGTGCCACGGTAACGCGGGCACCTGGGCACAGATGGACCAAACGGGCACAGGCCCCCAGTGTCAGCCATCTTTGTCAGGCTGGATGATGGAGCTGCACACATCCACGCACCAACCCGAGTCGTGCCAAGGCCACAGCGTGCTCCCAGGATGCGACAGAAATAATGGCCACCATGAGGTCAGTGACATCAGTGTATTTATCACGCTAACACCCTCTCCCAGTCCTTTTCATGGCACCACCGGGACTGCCGCAATAATTTTCAGCTGTTGGTTAATCATCTTGTGCATGATGTGCCATTATTCAGCCCTGTCCCTTTTCCAAGTGTCCTTAGGTACGTTACCATTAAAACCAAAAATATTCTTCATGCTAATATTACAGTCGCTGGCTTCTCCGAACTAATTTCCTCAACATGATTTTCTCACACTCGTCCGTCTCTTCGGGAGAAATCTCTCCTCCTGCCTTAATTCACTTCATTTTCTAAAATAAGTTTGATGAGAAAGCCATCCTTCATTAAGGCATTGACGTCCTGGAGAGAGCATATGTTATGATGAATAGTGCCGTTAGGACGACTAAAGGCCATTTGCCTGTTAGGCTGGCCGCCGGCGCGCGGTACGGCGAGCTCACACCGCGTCCGCCGCACACACTCTCAGCTTGCTCTTTTACCGAATTATCTGCTTAACCTTGATAAAGACACTCGCGCTCTCCTAAGACTCCATTTCCCTTATTAGCGATATTTGGAAAGAGAGAAATGGAGTCCTGTGGCAAAATAAGTTAACAACCTAATAATGTAAAGCATCTGTTCTGGGCAAAGGTGAGGGGGTTTTTTCTAGCAGTGGAAATAAGTAAAAAGTGGCTTAAATAATTAAATACACTTTTCTTAGTTAAAATTTTCTGTGTGGTGTTTATATTAGAAGATTTATTTCCACCAGTATTGGCTATAATAACCAAGAATACACTCTGGTTTCCTGTCCGGTTTGTTTGCTCATAAGATCTCGTGATCTGTAACTTTCTGTCATTTCGAAGCTGTTGACTTTGAATAAAGGCCCCTCCAGATCAGAAGCGCATGTTTTTTTTGTGTGTGTGTGTTTTTTTTTTTTCTTTTGAGGAGGTCCTGCCGAGCTCCAGCTGATGGCAGAGAGAAATATGATTACAGAGTCCCTAAAGTACGATCTATCACACATTACACTCCATTCTGTCAGGAGCTGTGGCTTGCCGGCAGGAGGGAGACGGAATTGTGGGAGACAGCTATCAGCTGTTTGAAAAGCTGCCCAAACCTTTGCCTAAGATCTGATGTGAAAAAAAAAATAAACATATTCCTAAAGGGGAAATTTAAAAAAAAACCTTAAACACACTAAAGATAAATTACAGAAATAAAAGATAAAATATTAACTGAAGTGTCGTAAAGAATAACTGAAATTTATCTCTGTGAACATTATATCATGGAGAGAGTGTGTGTGTATGTAAGGTTTAAAGTTTGTATCGGTGTTATGCAGGGCTCAGTCTCGGAGGCTGTGCTCATATCTGTGTGTGTGTGTGTGTGTGAGTTCTTTCTGAAAAAACACTGCACCCATCTCAAGCACTCAAGGTTAACTCTGAATATTTTGCACTCTTTCACTGTTAAAAGCTCTGGGCCTGAGAGATGAGGGTGTCCGTGTGTGTGTGTGAGGGAGACGGGGGATTGGCGGGCAGGGGGACGATAGATGACAAGTAACATCTTAAAAATATCCCCCCTAAAAAAGAGTAATAATCAAATATGTTCTCAAGGACACTACGACTATTTCGCAGCAGGAAACAACGGCGATAGATAAACATTCCGCATACGTTACAGCAGGAAAGGAAATTTAATCCCGCTTTGTATGTTCAGTTAGTGTTCTGCCACACACACACACACACACACACATATATCCATATGCAAAAGCCAGAGCGCACTCATCTGAATCATCTTTCGGAGATCAGCAGATTAGGACAAGTCTTCGCAAAGACGGTTAGGTTTGTTTCATTGGTTCTGATACCATGGATGTTTTACCAAACCTCACCAAGAGAGTCGAGAACAGAATGACCGGGTTTCCAATGGCGGAATAAACAGTCGGGCGGCAGCGAATGCTGGGACAAGTTCGTTAAATGGCGTGTAATGATTTTAGGGATTCCTTTATTCTTGTATAATAATTTTTATTACAATTAATTATATAGGGTGTGTGTGTGTGTATATATATATAAAATTTTATTTCATTTTTTTTTTGTGTGGTTTCTGTCCTGTTTTGCCAAATTACTATAATTTCCCTATGACAGTCGTCAACACTGTTTTCTTTTCTTTTCTCTTTTTTTCTTTTCTTTTTCTTTTACTTTTGTTTTGTTTTAATTTTTTTTTCTTTTCTGTTTTTTTTTTTTTTTTTTTTTTTTTTTTCTCTTTTGCTTTCCTTTTTTTCTCGTCTTTTTTCTTTTCCCCTCTTCTTTTCTTTTCTCTTTTCCTTTTCTTGTCTTGTCTCGTCTCGTCTCGTCACTTTTTACTTTACTTTCTGTTCTTTATGCTTTTCTTTTCCTTCTCTTCTTTTCTCTTTTCTTCTCTTCTCTTTTCCTTTTCTTGTCTTGTCTCATCTCTTTTCCTTTTACTTTACTTTCTGTTCTTTATACTTTTCTTTTCCTTCTCTATTCTTCTCTTTTCTTTTTGTCCACATCCCTTTTCTCTTTTACTTTCTTTTTTTTCTTTCTCTTACCTTTTCTTTTCATTTCTTTTATAGTCTTCTCTCCTCTTTTTTATCCTCTCTCTATCTCTTCTCTCTCTCCCCTCTCTCTCTCTCTCTCTCTCTCTCTCTCTCTCTCTCTCTCTCTCTCTCTATATATATATATATATATATATATATATATATATATATATATATATATATATATATATTAATTTAACATTTAAGGGGATTGGTTTTTTGTGGTTGGTTGGTTGGTTGTTTTTTGGTCCTTCCCTGTCCTGTTCTATTTTGCTGAATTCCCTAAAGACACTCGTCATTAACTGTCCACACTGCTAGCGAGACAGCGAATCCTTGAGTCTTTCACATCTGGATCCTGTCGGCTCCGCCCAGGTGTTCTGCGTGATCTGATTAATCAAATGTCGAGCGCTTTTATGATCATTTACCGTCGGGTCCGTGCCCAGAGATTTACGTGTGTAACTGCTCTGCTGTAATCACTCCGTTTCCACGAGAAAGCACATAAACGCAGAATATTCCACCGTCTGCCTTTTTTTTTCTCCTTTCCTCATTTCTAAAATTCCCCAAAGAGTGCTGAAAGTGTTTTTTTTTTCTGCCACCCAAGCATTTTCTTTCGGTGGCATCTGTTAATGCAGCCAGTTGATAAAATACATATTGGCAGAGACGCAGGGACACACGTGGGATCTGATTTGGTAGAAGACAGTCAATTTAATGTAATTTCTTGTCATAGCTCCCACAGGGGGGAAGAGAGTATAAATAAATGAATTGAAATACACCGGTGGATGGGACGCTCTTTTTATTTCAAAGCCGTCATACGATACCTTTTGTGCTTTTTTTTTTTTTTTTTTTTGTCTGGAGGCTATAAAAGCAGCAAAGTCCTTGTGCGCTCTCTGATCATGACTTTGAAAAATGTGTCTCGCTGCGCCGTTAATGTATTCAGTTTGTATTCAGCGCTTTCATTTGTTCCGTCTATCGTATCCGAAGGCTCGTGTAAGCCGCGGCGCACATTTTTATCAGTTGTTCGCTGCAGACTAAATATTTACTTATCATTAAATGAATGAACCTTAATTTAGGGAGCCTAAGCACCTTATGTTCAGCCCGTTCACTCGCGCTCTAATGAATGTATGCAAATCCATCAAAAATCAGAAGATTAGCAAAATCATTTTTGTGGAACCCCTTCAAAAAAACGGAAAAAAGCAAAGTGTGTGCTAACAATGTAAGCACAGTGCTGATTACCTGTGAACACCAGATCCCGACCTGTTCTTTTCCTTTGCCTTGCCTTTCCTTTCCTTGCCCTTTTCTTTTTTCTCCTTTTCTTTTCTTTTCCCTTTCCCCTTTCTCCCTCTTTTTTTTCCTTTTCATTTCCTTCCCTTTTTCTTTTCTTTTATTTTTTTCTTTCTCTTACCCCACTACTTTTTCTTTTTCCTCTTTTCTTTCGTTTTCTTTCCTTTTCTTTTTCCTTTTCCTTTTCTTTCTTATCCCTTTTCCCTTTCCCCTTCTATTTCCCTTGCCTTTCTTCTCCCTTCTCCTTTTCTATCCCTTGCCTTTCTTCTCCCTTCTCCTTTTCTCTTCATTTCCTTTTTCTTTCCCTTTTCTTTCCCTTTACTTTTGCCTTTCCCTTTTCACTTCCCTTTCCTTTTCCTTTTCTTTTCCTTTTTTTTTTTTTCCCTTTTCCTTTTTCTTTCCCTTTACTTTCCTTTCTTTTTCCTTTCCCTTTCCTTTTCTTTATCTTGTGACACATGAAGGTCAAGTCTAGAAAGCGATTACAGCGTCGTCTTCAGCGTTAAAGCGGTCATTGTGTCATAGTTCACGACTTTGCCGTCCAACTATCATGAAAAATTCAGTGCAGTGGATGACGGGTGCTGGCATTTTGGTATAAAAAAAATTTTGTTGAGCTGTTTATCTGCAAGTCATTGGAGCTGAAGTAATACACCCTGGGAATTGCCAGTGAGCACAGAGCTGCAACATCTGCTGTCCCTAAGTGAGTTAGTGCACGTCAGACATCTTTATGTCACCGCAGCGCTGTGATAGATGCAGCTCTCTCGAAAAACGTTGCGTAAAAATCTGCTCGGCTGTTTTGGCTGTTAAGTGAAATTACTATTTAAATTAATGGTGCTGTCACAGTTTATCTGTGCAAAGAATGAACGCTGATTAGGGTATTGAACAATTAGCAATTTATCATACTGGAGGCTGATGGTGATTATTGTAGCAATGGTTTACCCATGAAAATAAACCAGCAGTCGCTTCCTGTTAGAGACGCATCAGAAGCCGGTTTGGCTGCAATTCTCTTTTTCTTTTTCTTTTTTTTTTGTTTTATGAAAATGATTTAAGATCAGCATCTGTTTCGGGCTCAGCGTTAGACCGCTCACACATCTCGGAGAAGATACAGAGGTTGTTCTTCAGACTAGTCGATTCTAAAAAAAAAAAAAACAATGTGTGCTGACTTATAAATGCTGTTTAATTTGCTCTCTTCTGGAAAAGCGTATTGCAGAAATCCTAGCGAAACACTCCCGATAACCAACGTACAGAAAACACCGCTCACAGGAGCTCCAGATTTATAAATTAACTTAAAAAAAAGCAGCAGAGATGTTTACGAGGGAAAAGGTAACGTTTTAGGATTCACAATAAAACTTTTAATATTAATTAATTATTTTTTAAATTAGAGGGAAGAATTTTTTCTCTCATTAAAAATCTGAATCATTCTACAGTATGTAAGGTTTTTTTTTTTTTACGCAATCATTTTAGCCAGTTCTCATGAAAGGTGCCAATAGTTTTAGGGGGACCTCTTCCATGATAAACAAAACACTTAGTTTTAAAGGTGTCATAAACACTCAAAAACTCTCTGTATGGTTTATTTATTAGATAATTAATCTTTTTTGCCTCTGATTAAACACATTGTAAAAGATCTCACACAGTTCTTTGCATTATTGCTCTTATTTAAAAAAGTTTTTGTGGAAAGTCCAGGACTAAATTAAACGTGTCCACGCTGGCTACGCCACTAAACACATCCAGCACCTAACATAACAGGGGCAGGTTCGTTGCGTTACGTCGTCGTCGGCACGAAGTCACCGGATGATGCTTTTAAAGGAAACAGGAGAGGATGCGGTTCAATGGGTTTGAGAACGTGACGCCTGATGGGACGAGACAATCTGATGGCGGAAGAGTGATTTGATTTCCCATCAGTTGACAACATGCTTTTCACTTCCTTCTTTTTTTTCTGACCAGTCGAGACACTCTGAAAGCCTGGTCTCACCCTGAATGTGTGTTGGTTTCAGTTAAACTGAATATTTGTGTGACTGCATATTCGCCAGTACGCGCTAAGCACAAAATGTAGTCGCGAGAAGGTCAGGGACTTTTATTAAAAATAAGGAAATCATATCTGCAGGTCATATTTTGTTTTTAACTTATGGTCTCTTTTTCAAGGCCATTTTTTCTTTAAATATTTGTAAGTAATTTTTATAATTTTTTGTAGTTTTTTTATTTCGAATTACCAAAAATAAACTGCAGTATTTCATGTTTCTGAATCCTGACAAATATTGTTTTTTTTTTATAAAAGGTTCTGCATTTTTGGAATATTTAATTTTTTAATGCATTCATATTCTCTCTCTCGCTCTCGCTCTCTTTTTCTTTCTTTCTTTGTCTTTCTCTCTATCTATAATATATATATATATTATGCTGCACAACTTTAGGACTTTATCAGTACAGAAGTCTCACTCAATAAATATTGGCGCCCTAAGAACTGGCCAAAATAATTGCATAGATTATATATATATATATATATATGTGTGTGTGTATATGTACGTGTGTATATGTATATATGTTGTCATTAATACAAATTTTTTAACTTTAACGACGAAAAAAAAACTAACCCCACCCTCTAAAAATTATCTTCGATTAAAAGAAAAAATAAATTCATATATTTATGGACCGTTTTAATGTGAATCTCAAAACATTATTCTTTCCTAATAAACATCTCTGTTCCCATTTCTAAAGATTACCATTATATTACCTAGATACATAGCCAGACAGACAGACAGACAAATAGACAGACAGACCTAAATAGATGCAGATTTAGATTTTCGTAATGTTTGTTTTTTCTGTATGGACATTTTTTAATGTCTTTTTAATAAGTGTGTGTGTGTGTGTGTAGGAATGGCATGCTGTGGACAGCAGTACGTCAACACATCTAAGACGTTATGTTGCAGTGGACCGGATCAGGAGCCGAGAGCTCACACTCTGGAGAACAGGACCACGTTACTGAAGTGCTGCTGGACTGAACTGATCGAGCAGGACAAGGAGTGCTGTAACGGTGTCGGGTTCGACCCGGACACGGCCGTGTGTGCAGATCGCACCACACATGACCTCATCACTACGGTAGAGCATGTTAATCCGCAACACTATTAGAGTTTTAATAGCTTTTTTTAACTTTATTGTTGTTAAACATTAAGGAAAAGATCTCATTTGTAATGGTGTTAAATCCAAAAGTCGTAAAAGTTCTACATTTTACTTGTTTGTCTTTTCTGAATCGAATAAATGTGCAGCTCTGTAATGCGATTGCAAAACACTAAATGGTCAAATTCATCCGAGTCGGCTCTCTTAGCCATGGCGCCTGCAAAGTTTTTTTCTCTGGTGTGTGTGGAATGAGGTGGGACAAATAACTGATGCATCACTTTCCTCTGTATGAATGGCCTAGTGGTTTGTTCGACTTTTCAGAGATCCTCTACTCTTCTCTGTGGATGACCTCTGACCTATTTTCTGTAAGATCGGAATTCTGCGGTTTGAATTTTCCAACATTGAATTTGATGATCTTGAAATCATCATTATTTTATAAAAATTGGATATTTGCAGTCTAAGAATTCAGAAGCAAAAAAAATGCTTTTATTCAGAACGACGTACAAAAAGTGCTTTGAGTCACACTGAACAGCTTAATGCTGGTACATTAGATCACGAATCAAAGTGTAACGAGAGCAGCATAGATACATCTGTTGACGACAGTCAGTAATTCTGTTGTTCTGACATTGATGAGAAGTTTATTCCACCATCTTGGTGCCAGAAGTCTAGATTCAGACCAACCTTGTGTCCTACGGGATGGTGGAACCAATAGAGCGGTACCTGTGGATCTGAGGGAACGCAGTGCGATGTGAGAGGCAATGGGTTTAATTGCCACATATTATTCATTTACATTAACATCTTATCCAGAGCAACTTACATTTATCTCTGTTATGCAACTGAGCAATTGGGGGGTTTAGGGCCTTGTTCAGGGGACCTACAGTGCCAACTCGGTGGTGCTGGGAATAGAACCCACAGTCTTCCAGTTAGCACAACTTAACTACTGCGCTACCACTTCCCGTTTAATATTCAGTTTTGTAAAATGACACTAATTTTCACAATAGTTTCGTCATATTTTAAGCCCCATAAAAACATCCTTTACAATTGACAGCCAATTTTACAGGAATGTTCTGTGGACAGCTGTGGACAATCTCAGCTTTCTCACCGGTTTGCCTGCAACAAGCTGGACATAATTATCTGAAGTGCTGAATCGTTAGCTGTACTGTGACCCGTAGACCCAACACTTGTTAATATTAATGCAAACTAGCGATGCGACTAACAGCACTGGCTTTTTTTGGTGTGTATCTGGTCAGATGATGTGAGGTGAACATCTGGTTTTTAGTGGTATGTAGAAACTAAGATTTCGATTCAGTTGGTTAATTGTTGGAGAAGAAAGAATCATTTGGAAGATCTACAATTGGAAGTCATTGAGTTCCACCTTCGTGTAGGGTCGAGTGGAAACTCGTTGGTTAAGGTGCTGGACAGCTGATAAAAAGGTCATGAGGTCAAATCCCAGATTCTTAAGCCTTAACTTCTCAGTCATATAAATGAGAAGAGCGTCTGCCAAATGACATGAATAAAAATGTGTTGAGGCAGACCGCCATCCATGAGAGCTAAAAATTTAGATCTTTATTTTAGGGACTAGTTTTAATATTTATTATTTTACAGTTCCTGTTTTTATTTCTCACAATGTGCACTTTTCTATTGCCCATTTTTTGCATCTTATCTTAAAGAATTTAGCAATTTGCAACAAAAAAAATCCCCAACAAGTTGTTCCATTTTTGGTTCAGTCCAGTCAGTTCATGGTTGGTTTTTACTGCCGCTGTTGTTAAAGCAGCTGAAATAAAAACTAAGGCACTTTTACTCACTTTTATTAGTTACTTTAAACTTTACATTCAGTACAAAAACACAACTTGTTTGTTAAATTTTTTGTCCTGGTTATTAAAAAAAAAATTTACAATAGAAAAGTATACAAACAATAGAATTGTGATCAAATTACAGAAAGAAATTACAAAATTTACTCTACAGGTAGAGAAAAAGATGAAAGAACATAAATTATCTACCTGTGAAATGCAGCTGCATTATGTAGAACGCTATAACAAGTGTGAATAGTGTGCAGATGTGTACAGTTGTGGTTGATCTACAGTCTAATAAAAAAACTGCAGTGTTTTTGATATTTTTATATCGGATCAATACTTAATAATCATTTTATCTTCGTCTATAGCATTTATTGATTATCGCACCGTTTTTACTTCCTTTTCTGGTCAGTACGTCTACATAAGGGTTCATTCGCCGTGTACAGTGTAAATGGAGATGACAGATAATGTCAATAGTTATATAGGATAAAGTCACAAAATCAGAATTGGGCATCAAGACCTGCAGTGTAAATGCAGCCAGAGATTTTGCTCCTCGTTTTGCTTTGATTACTATGCTCATATCGTTGGCCGCAAGTTTCTTCACCACGTCCTGAAGCTATGTGAGAACTACGAAGCAGAGCTGCGATCTACGCGAATCTCCCATCAGGATACGAGAACTCGCACTCAAACTTCATTAATCAGGTTTGCTCAGTGTAACATACCGCAACCCAGCTTGAGCCTGGCAGCCGAAGAGACAGTGTGAAGAAAAGCAAACTGTCATTAACTTCTAATTACGTCATTAAGGGCCCTCTGCGTTATTCATCGAGGCATAGAGGTTCGCAAGCTGGCGTAGTGGAACACCCGAGAGTTGAAAATCATGTCACTAATGATTTTGTGTGTGTGTGTGTGTGTGTGTGGCCTTTAGGTAAAATGTCGTCCAAGCGCTCTCTGTCCTGCATCTGCCGCCTTAAAAGCCTACTGCGGAGTGTGTGATTTCAACCCAGATCACTTCATCTGTACCCGGGTGTCAGTGCAGACAAACACACCGCCGTCGTCCACAGAGTCTTCCTCGAGCTTATCGCAATCACAGCAGCCTTCTTCACCGACACACACTCGCTTCTGCCCAACAGCTGAGGAGCTCATCTACAGTGGAGTGCCAGATAGATACACTTTTACAGGTAATGATATAAAGTCACACACTGACCGTCTCAGTCAAATTTGCTCTCTTGCTAAATTCAGTATCATAAGGAAATTCTGAGATTATACAAAAATACACAAAAACACAAAAAGTACTGTAGTGAAAATATGCTCTTTTTTATGGTATATGATTTCATATCTATGTAATTTTGGTCCATAAGATTCTATCACGAATATATTTATAGCTACAACAGAAGCCCTAACTAAACCGATTGTTTTTCTGAAGAGGAAGTAGCTTTTTCCACACCATTCGTATCCTCTGTCAATTCTGACGCAGGAGCGAGCGCTAATCACCCGAACCGTGTGCCGCTAGCGATGTCAAACTGCCATTTAGCTAAAAGTTCCAGATCAGCAGATGAAGCGCCTGCTTGGTTTTTTCACATCTATTTATCTAGCTGACTGGAGGGGGGGAAAGCACACAATCGCTTCTTTTAGCATGCTATTTATTTAGTTAGTTGTGTCTGTTTAATCAAGACTAATGCAGGAGTTCAGCAGGGCTGGCTGGAGCAACCAGAGTGATTCTAGTCAGCACTGTGCCGCCATCTGGGCAAAGGCGTCTAAAGCTGTTTCGACCCCGCGTGCCTCCAGATGTTTTGTGCCCCCTCACAAACTAATAACCTGCAAACGGGTGACACTGAGCATGCTCAGACGAATCCCTCACAGAGATATAATATAGACCTCCAGTTCCCTTTGTGAGATATCGGACAGAAAGACAGAAAGCGGTAGTTGTAATAAAGACATTTTGTGTGTTAACTTTAATTAAAATAAAATATTTTGCATTCTGAGGACACCAGTTAGCAGAATGCAGTGATAAGAGGTCCTTTCCACCCCTCCAGGTGTCAAAAACCCATTGAAGTGATTTACACACATGACTCCCTCAACACACACATTTATCCCACGCACGGTTGTTGCACCGATAAAGGAAACCACTGCAATAAACGCTGAGGTCCCAAGCCAGTCTTCAAAGCCTTGTTTTCATATGGAGAAGATGCTGCCTCCTAACTCCTCACCACTCTCCTGTGGGTCCATAAAGTCAACACAAATACCACATATGGGCCGGGGTTCAGTGACAACCTGTCTGGAATGGATTATCAGTTAGTGTGTGTTAGTGTGATTGGTACAGTGATGCGTTTAAAACAAATACAGATACAATAATATTAAACAGTACCAGTCATGGAATCTTATAACAGCATTTTACAGATCTGGGAAAAGGTTTTGGTAAAAGTCATGGAAATTTATTTTATAAATATTACATTTGTAGTAAAATATATTTATTAATATATATATTAATAGTTAAGATATGATGGTAAATTTGAACATGGATTTTTATTATTAAACATAATAATGTTAAGTTCAAGTTCATTTATTTACCATAAATCAGTAATAATAAAACACATGCATTTAAAATCCAATAGGAATAATCCCGACTATAGTAATAATCCCGACTATAGTAATAATCCCGACTATAGTAATAATCCCGACTATAGGAATAATCCCGACTATAGTAATAATCCCGACTATAGTAATAATCCCGACTATAGTAAAATGTAATATGAATGGGATATTACAGGGCCGGCTCACACAACTGGGTTTGTCTTGGTTTTGTTTTGTTTTTTTAGGTGAATTGATAATGGATAGAAAAGGTGCCACTCTAATCTTTAGGCCCAACCACCGAAAAAACTTTGGCCTCTCTACGTTAAAGTCTAGACTGAGGAACTAAAAGCAGATTCTAATCACTGGATCTTAGACTTCTAGTAGGAGATTAAAAATAGAGCAGTTCGAGAGATAACTAGGGACCTGGTTATGTAAAGATTTATACACATTTATTTCGATTCTAAATTAAATAGACACCCAATGACGGGCCCTAAATATAGGGGTGATGTGGTCACAATCTAGCGGCGGCGTTACTCGCCTACCAATTGTAGGCGAGTAATCTGTGACTTTCGAAATACCGCGATATATTAGGTTGCAGTAATCATTTGTTGAAATATTCAATAGGTTATACGTTTATTTACCTTAACGTCATGGGATTTTATTCGTTAAAAATGTGTACGAATCATAAACAGCACCGTGTTACAATGCTCCAAAAACAAATTCTATACAAACAGTCTCGAATTTACAGCAGAAATTAAGTGGTTTTATGAAGAGCCCTTACAGGGAACAGTCAGGACAGCATAACAGGAAGTCTTTATAGCAGTAACATTATTTTATCCTTATGTTTATTTCTGTTCATCTTTTCATCCTCATTCAGATGCAAACCTGGAGCCCGACACCACGTACGAGTACAAAGTTTCTGCATGGAATAGACAGGGCCATGGGTTTAGCCTGCCAGCACTGGTCACTACTAAAGAGGACGTACCTCAGGGTGTCCCACCCCCCCGCTGGGGTCGAACAGGCATCCGAAATGAAATCATCCACCTTGACTGGTCTTCACCGATTAAGGCTAATGGTATAAATTTTTTTTTATATAGCATTCTTTTCTGAACAATTAAATTGCTATATTATCCTTGTAAAATGTAAGTAGTTCAGTGGATAAGTTGTTGGACTGCTGTTTGGAGATCATTGGTTCAGTTCCCAGGACCATCAAGCTGTTGCTGCTGCTGGACCAATGAGCAAGGCCCTTAATCCTTAACTGCTCAATCCACTCAAACAAATAAGATAGTCTCTCTGGATAAGAGTAAATGTAAAAGCTGTTGAAGAATGGAATGACTGGAATGCAAACGCAATAAAAGTACCTAGCAGAAACGACTAAAGGAAAAGAAGACATTGAATTGTGATTTATTAAAAGTCGTCGTTGCTGTACTAAGTGGCTGTTCTGGTCCTCACACATTCCCGTTTGAGCCGTTAACCACAAAGCAGCTTGTTTTGCTAATCCGTGCATGTGTAGTTATTTCGAGCACCGAGCATTATTCCTACAGCTAAACTAGAGTCGTCCCTGCGACGATAACCTGGCGGGTGGGTCGAGGAATCTGCCTGATTGATGTAGCCACGCGCCCTCAGTTCGTACTTCATCTGCATCTCCCCGACGAATAATTTATGAATGCCCAAATTCACATGCGCATAAACATGCCGCTAAGTAGTAATAACAAGCTTCATTTGCGGGAACTTCTGGACCACTTAAATATGTAAAGAAACGCGTTGATTGCTCATTAGGGCGTTCTGCTCTTTAATCAGACGGCTTAAAGCCCAATCTGTTGTGATTTTTAGGGGGAAGTTAGTCCTCTACTGCCGCACTCTGACACAGAGAAAGACGTAGACGAGAGGAATAAAAACCTACCTGTTTTTGTTTAACCTCTATCTGGTGTGTTAAAGGGGAGATTATCCACTACGTGGTTCTGCGTGATGGACGCGAGCGCTATCGAGGAACCGAGAGACGTTTCATCGACGCTGGAGGGATTCAGCCGTTCCACGAGTACACGTACCAGCTGAGAGCCTGCACTGCGGCGGGCTGCACAGACTCCGCCAAAGTGAGTCCGTAAGATCAGTTCGTTACGGAATTGCATCACTGGCTTTAAATATAAGAAAGCTGAGAGTCATGTTATGGCTAAAGGTTCTAACACACTCATATGTGGTTTACACACACAATCTATAGGAAGTCTTTGTACTGTATGTTTTAGCTTTACAATTCCACTCGACTGAAGGTAAGAGTCCCAAAACACACCCAGTATGACAATGCCCCTGTGCATAAAGCAACCTCAGTGATGGTAAGTGGGAGCGCAGTGGTTAAGGTATTTGACTGCTGATTGGAAAATTATAAGGACACATCCCAGGATTGCCCATGCTGGGGACCGAGTTTTTAATTGGAAGACTAGGAAGACCTGGGTTCAAGCCCCACCACCACCACCAGTCAGCCACTTTTGGGTTCTTAAACAAGACTCTTAACCCTTCCTGCTTCAGGGGTGCTGTATAATAGCTGACCCTGCGCTCTGACCCCCAACCTTCTATAATGGGATATGCAAAGAAACAAGTTTCACACTGCTGTAAAGTCTAATTGAGAAATTGAGAGTTACGTTATTACATTTGTATTTACATTTACATTACAGTCTTCCTCAAGTGTGGATGTTATTATAACAGCAAACCTTTGCACTTAATTGCATTCTTTCTACTGCTTACAAACCATTTTAACCCAATGGTAATAAGTGAAACTCACAAAAAAAATTTGTTTCCTTAAATTATTCCTCAAAGTATAATATTACAAGTATCAGGACAACAGTAGCTACAGTATTTTGGAGGGAAAAAAAATAGATTTCTTCATCAAACTATTGTTCGGTTGTTGGCAATAATTTTGTAGCCTGTGGTTATTAATATTTTATAAAGGAACACTTTACGTAAAGGCATTCAAGTAACAATGCTCTAGCAGAACACCTTTACTTGGAGAAGTTTGTTCTCCCAGCTCTGCTTTTGCTGTCTAATTATGAAGTGCTGAGCCGACCGGATAGTTCCGATAGCGGCCGTGTGGTTCTTCGGGAGCATCTACAGTATCTACTCCACATCAGTGTAATCTTACTATAATTGCTGTCTGCCGCAGATGAAAGAACTTTCTCAACCCTCTGCGTGTCCTATTTTAGATCAGGTGATTATTGTTCTCCAAGGTGTACCGAGGAAGCCAGGGAGAATGGAAACAGCACTTTCTGAGACGCGCTTAGTATGCCCTGGTGAAGCTCTGGGCTTCCTGATGATATCTTTCCGTCTCCCTCAGTTCTCCTCTTCCTCCCAAACTTGTCAGTTTTTAACTGACGCATGGAGGAAGGATTAACTTGTACACCTGCAAGCATTACCCAAACCATTGCAATTATTCTGGGCCCCATCACAGGGGGGAGCAATTACCTGCCAGAGCAATGGGGACATGAGGATGCTGATTAAATCACCGTGGACATTCTGTGGACTCACATCAGGCTAGTGCCTGGTCCAGGCTGCAAACAAGCAAAGAACAGGGGAAAGAAAGAAAAAAATAAATAAAAAAAAAGGAAAGAACCTTAACCACCTCTCCCTGCCCTCTCCTAATAGTCTGCCACTCCTAAAGACAAGAACCGAAACCACTAGTGACATTCTATTAGAGAAGGATATCCAAACCTCCATTAGGGCAAATTGCTCTGTAATTCCTTTCTCTGTGTGTAGGTGGTTGCAGTGACTGTCCAAGGGCTACCAGAAGGGGTGGCTTCTCCAGCAGTGAGCGCTCTGGGTTCCAGAACTCTTCACATCAGCTGGGAAGCCCCGTCTCAATCTAACGGTGTGGTGCGGGAGTATCGTATCAACCAGACTGGAGTGGGGCTTATCCACACGCACACGAATGGAGAGATGGAGCACACAGTCGAAGGTACCAGACGTTGTGTTATTGCACAAGACGACAGTTTCCGTCAGTACATGATTATACTAAGTTTTAGAAAGGATATAGTACATTTACTTGGTAAGGGTGAAGTTAGGACGATTCTAAGGACCCACACGTTTTGGGGGCCCCCAGAAATCTGTTCCATTAGTAGCAGTAACAGTGTTCGCAGTAATGTAATAGTATGTTTAGTGGGGTGGGGGGGGGGGGTACTTTCTGTTCTTTAATAGAGCCCAAAATGGCTAGTGGCATCCATGCATTTACTGGTGCATATATTTTATTATGTGATTTAGTAGCAAAAGCGTGTGTATGCACTTGTGAGCATGTGCACGCTGGGATTGAGTGATGAATTCATCTGGCAGCGGCGAGCAGCCACTCCCTCACACCTCCAGCAGCAGTGTAGTAACTGGGAGAAGAGGGAGTAGGTCCAGCGTCCCCTCAGCACAGACAGCGCTTTATTTATGCACGCTGTTTTCTGGAAGCAATCTAATGACTGAATTTACACCTGATTCCCGCAATGAGCACACTGCCCTGCCCATCAGGCACCAGGGCCCCCGTGATTTGTGGGGGTTCTTTTATATCTGTCCAGGAGCAAAACTGTGTTTCTGGCCCGAAGCCATCCGTCACTGGGCCGGGAATTTGCACAGACACACACATGCGCGTGTGCGCTTTTCCGAGCCTAAAAAACGGAAACAGGCGGCTGCGTAATACAAAGATTCCACGCATTATATAAAGGCCAATTTTTGCTTTTCCAATAAAATCGTAAAGTGATTTATATTGTTATTGTAATAGATTAAATTATTTGTTCAGCAACACTTAATGATGTTAATGACACCTAAACCTAGTCTTAGTTTTATACAAATTACTCAGTGATGTCACTATTATATTTTTTTAGTATCTATTAATAAAGTTTTAATAATAATGTATTATTATTATTTTTTTTTTATTTGATGTAAGGGTAAATTAGTAATAAATAACCAGTTTTGGTATACTTCAGTGGAAAAACAAGGGTAATATAATAATTAAATAACCAAGAATAGAGATAATAACCAACAACAGCAATAATATAATAATATTAATTATAATTAACTGTTGGATGTATTCGTAAAACATTTATTTAAATGTCTCTATGCAAATAGGACATATGTGCTTTAAGTGTCCTTTTCAGGAGGAAATATGATATGCATAATTCATGTGGTGAGAGAGAGAGAGAGAGAGAAAAAAAGAAAGCCAGTCGTTCCTCGCTTGCCGACACTATCAATGGCATGATTATCAAATCTGAGCCGGGCGCATATTTTTTGGGAAGCGTCTGATCTTCTTCCAGTCACAATTAATATGAATGAAACGGCATGCTGAGAACATGTCCTGGGAGCGAGAGAGAGTCGGCTCGGGGAACGGCGAAAACTCACGCAGGCGGAGTGAGCGAACGCATTCCAGAGAGCACTTTTATTGCAGACCTGCTCTCATGGTGTCCTGTGTGCTGCTCCTCAGGAGGACTTGCGTTGTCAAGCTGAAAGTAAGTCCTGGAACGCTTTTCCAAAGCACCCAAGCTGCTGTCTGTTAAGTGGAGATATTTCAGCGCGGTCGCTTTCACTCTTTTCTCTCCAAAGGCCAGGGAGTTGGCACACACGGCCACAGGGAGCATAAAGAGCCAATCGGTTTCGCTGGGATTCTGGGTATGTGATAGTATGACTGCGGATTTGGCGGGTGGACAGAAAAGCACGCTCACGACTTGCTGAGAACATCAGCAGGCCTTGACATCCACGCTGTCCAGAGAAGTTCTGAATGTGTGGCTTGATCGTGTTATTAGAGCGTTTCTTTCTCTCTTTCTTACACACACACACACACACACACACACACTGATACCTTGGGTTGAAACATTTCCAGAAAAACAATAACTGGATGAAAGGAAAGGAAAGGAAAGAAAAGGATAAAATATTTTTCCCAAAATAATAAAAATAAAGCTGCTGCCAAAGTAGAAAACTGACTTCTCAAAAAAAACGCTAAGGAAGACTCAAGATTGGACTTTAAGTGGACAGCAGAATGAAGAGAGCTTGGTTTGTGTGTGTGTGTGTGTGAGAGAGAGAGAGAGAGAGAGGAAGAGGGTGAAAGAGAGTACAAATGATACCATGGCACATTTGCAAACAAAATGTGCTGGTAGTAATTGACCTCATTGTTGGAATAAGTTAACCTTGACTCAGGCACTCGCAGCATCCTCAGACGGAGCGCCATGATTCCAGCCCAAGTGCCGCCGCACAACAATGCCCTTTTGTTTAGACTTAATTGGCAAATTATCTGCCCAGAGATGAGAGAGAAAGGCAGGGTGAGAATTATCGTGACTGCAGGACTTCCCCTCGACTCGTACAGTTAAACCCGCACAACATTTCCTTGCTTTTAGCTTAGATGATGCACAAATTATCCAACAAACGCTATGAGAGAATTCACTAAGAAATCCCGGATGAAGACGAAATATATCTGACTTTTTATTTACCCCGTGTGTGTTTTCAAAAATAATATAATTATGCTACCGTCAATGTATTTATATAATTATGTATGTATGTCCAGGCGTATAAAATTATATATATACTTGTTGGGAGTTTTATTGTTTTTATCTCAAAATATATAAATGTTAAATATTTAAGTGCTGCTAAATATATAAATGATTAATTTTAGGAATTGTTTTCACTGAGAGGAAATAATTTTTGATGATGATGAGAAGAAAAATTTTAATATTGTCCTATTAAAGAATAATAATTTGAATAATAATTATGGCTAGTTTTTATCATCAATATTAAATATTCAGATTTTTTTTTCTGCACGTGTTTACATCGTCCACAACTATTTTGTGTTCATAGTTTATTTATTATCTGCAAACTTACCAGTCAGTCTCACACACCGCCGGTAATTTCTCTCAATTTCCTACACAAATGACGCAGCTAAACAGCTGGAGGATTTAATGCGATACAATCTGAAACGGCTCGTCCCCCACGCAGACCTAACATGCACATTCAAAGTCATTGGTTTCTCATGCTCGGCGCTGGCGAACGGGCCTGTCTGAGTCCCGTTCGGAGCTAATATTTCTCTGTCACAGAACACACATCTGAGTGGCCATGTTGTGACACATGAGAGGAGCGATCAGGAGAAGGAACCTCAACCGTCTCTAAATTACGCCTCAGCAAAGAGCGGGGGGACGAAGGGGAAGCCGAGGCTGTAAAATGCAATGCAGGTCATCTCAGGCATCATGGGGAACCCACAAATCACTCCATAATACCCTCCTGACAGCAGGTTAGAATAGAAAAAATTTGTACACAGGAAGTCGGGCATTAAATTATTTTAGCATTTAGCAGGGCTGTGAGGGAAGTTTTCCAGATTTTTCTCCTTCGTACGGTACCTATAGGGAGACGGAGACGAGCATCATCTCATATCCTCTAATGCAAACAGTAAATGGCAGCTAGTCAATAAACAACTATTTTGTGTCATTTATTACCCCGCGCTTCCTTATTGCACCGTACAGAACAATTTGGATGACAGTTATGGCATTGTTTCGCTTTGTGTTAACTCGGCGGCAAAAATGGGATGCGTGAAGGGGTGAGCCTATGTGTATTTTTTATTGTTTTTAATTTTTGAGTTAGTTTTTTTTAGTTTTTTTAATAATTGAACTTTTATTGACATTGCATACCTCTTAATCAGACTTACAGTGCCCCCTTCAGGTCGCATGAAAACTGCCAAACAAAACTGAAAAAAAAATCACATAAATGTAAATTAAATGCTTCAGCATTTTAATTACATAATACAATGTTCTAATAAAAAAATATATAAATATATATTAATCTAGTAAAAGAGTTTGTTTAAACTGCTACGCAAAACGGGTTTGCACAGTGTGTGTAGGATGTTTCTGTATAATATTAAGTAAAATTACAGCGAATGAAGTTCTGGAGCTGCTCATCAGTAAAAAGCTAAATAAATGTATCCTTCCAATGAGTTCCCATATGTAGCCTGATCAAGATTCCGTA